>JAFEMH010005123.1:0-177189 GCA_022495995.1 Adenophora triphylla var. japonica
TATACAATGATTACAATCAATCAAAAACATGAATCATATTCACTCTCTAAGTCATCAAGATCATCAAGTGCATCTCACCCTTATTAGAGATCTTCTCTCGATAGCTAAGCCTTGTATGATCTAACAAATCTATGACTTCATTCCTCTCGACAGCCATCACTTTTGTCTCATACTACGCCACAATCTCAACCAAGATGGATCCTCAGATCTTCACAGCTATCAAAGTGACCATTGAAGACCATTGAAGACCTTCTCGAAGCTCTCACCTGCCATACCAAGCCACTTCATGAAGACCTCGCAAGTGGACAAGTGGGGCAAAGACCAGTAGGCTCATTAATGTAGCTACATAGTCATATTTCAACGGCTACATTGAAGGGTATAAATAGAGGAGTTCATCCTCTACACAAACCCCCTTGAAAAATACTCTTTTTCACAATCCAAAAGCCTTTCCCTTACACCCACACACACCTCCTGTAATCCACACACACACACTCACCAATCCCTACCCTTTAAACCCCTGCTCCAAACCAAAACCTTCACCCCTAAACCTCTCGCTTCAACAACAAACAACCCTAGTGTGTTAATTCACAAATCCCAAAATCCTAAGACTGTACTTTAGGTGTAGAATTAGTTTGTAAACACTCAAGACTGTACTTTGAGTGTATTAGTTGTTTTGTAAAATCTTGAGACTCGTACTGTTGTAAAAACACTTAAGACTCGTACTTTAAGTGTATCCCTAGTTGATCGTACTAATTAGGAAGAGGAAGTTCAAGGAACTTACCTTATCAATCATTTGTAATTTTTGTTGATTAAAGATTATAATAAAATTGATCTCACTTGTCAAGATTGACAAAGTGGGGGTGGATGTAGGAGGAGTGAACTCGAACCACTTTAAATTCTCTCGTGTTATTACATTTTTGCAAACACATTCACACACTTGCATTATTTCTTTGTGTTTCATTGTCCTATCATTATTTCTAGCCTTATCTTATTCCGCCGCACAAATCAAACAACTATCATCTGATAGCTAAGACAAAAACCATAGTTGTCTGATCATCTCGTATATCAACAAAGGGCCTTTCAATTGGTATCGTAGCTTGTCTTCACATTCAAAAGTCTAACAACTTGTGAAGGATCCTCTTCAAACCCACCATGCCTCAACCAAGGAGAAATAATGAGAAAGACATCCCACACATTGATGACTGTGGATCTTTTGAGATCTATGCTTCAAAAATAAAACATACCTTGATGCAAACAAGATATGGAATTGGTATGTTCTAGAGAATGAAGTGTCCTACCCAACTCAAATCTGACTGATGGAGGACCTAGTAAGATCAAATCCCCAGAAACATGGTCCTAAGCTGAAAAGCAATTGATAAGTGCAAACTTGAAAGTCAAGAACATTCTTCAAAAGAGTGTAAATGACTCACTAGCACAAGAAATTGCTAAGGAACCAAATGCCGTAACAAAGATGGGCTCTTATTCAAACTAAGTTCACTAAACACTCCAGTGTCAGGACACAACACTTGTATAACTTGCTTAGGCAATTAGACAACTTCAAGTTCTACCCTGGAGAAAAGGTGAGTGCCGCTCAACCAAGGCTTTGAGAACCTTGTTAGATCTATTGCCGACCATGGAAAAACCTTTGAACAACAAGATCTCTCGCCTCAAGATATATTCAAATCTTCCACAAGAATATGAAAATGTAGCATTACCTATTAGAGAAGGATCTGAATGGAGCACAATGACAGCTGAACAGTATTTTGGAAAGCTTGAAGCTTATGAATTGGAAGGTATGATAAAGATTCAACCAGTCCCTACCATTTCACAAACTTTAGCTTTAATCAAGCCAAGAAACCGTACACAAACCAATCACTCACCAAGACATTGAGACCATTGTCAACAATGCCCTTCAAAAGATAAACATCGCCTCCAAACCCGTCGCAAACAAATCTCCCAAGAAGACATTCCAAGTCTCATTTCCATGGTCAGAAATGCCATGAAATTTCAAAAGAAATCTTTTGACAAAAATACAATCCCTCCACATCTAATGCTCAACAAGACAGCTACAAGAAGACAATTGATTGCTTCAACTGTGGAAAGCAAGGACATTACTCATCCGATTGTCCCGAACCAAGGAAACCTAGGGACAATCGTACAACTAAGAAGATGACCTACTCAAAAGAGATCATTCACAGCCTAAGTGCAACCGCTTCAATTGCTCCAAAAATAAACATGACAAAAACAAAGAGCAAGTTATGATAGCCGACTCATCAAAATTCAGTGATGAAGAGTATATGTCAAGTGATGATTCCGACAATGAAGGAGAAGAAGCCATGATATGCCTTATAGCCGAAGATGAGGAAGAATCGCACAATGAGGAAGAAATGGAAGCACTTGCCGCCGCCGATGAACTAAAAGAGGTACATGATTTTAACTCTTTAAATATTGATGGTTTTAAACAATTAGTTTGCACTCTTTTAATTCAAACCAAAAAACAAAACTAGCTTTGCTTCACCGGTCAATGAGAACCTTTCCCAATCCTCAACCATAGACACCCTTACAAAAACCATTTCGAGCTTGAAGAAAGCATGTCAAGGGCTAAGAGATCAAGGCTTCATGCTTGAAAAACAAAACATGGATCTCGATAAATGAGGCTTCAAGGAATCTTGAAAACTGTCAAAAATCATAAATCTTGAAAAAGAAAATGATGCTCTTAAAAAGAGAATAGATTCATGGAACATGTCAAGCAAAGCATTATCCCTATTCACCTACACTCAAAGGCGTCCTAGTGATAAAACAGGATTGGTGCCGATAATCCATCGCAAAAGGTGTACACTCCTCCCACCGGTGAAAGGGCCATTGAAAAATGGTGCTAGAAAATCTAAGCTCGGGCAAACTATCAAGCTCAAACCTACCCCGTTCAAACCAAAGGAAAATCAAAAGAAATCTTGGGTGGTCCTAGTCAACCAAAGGAAGGACCAAGTAAAATTCAAGGAAGCAAGTATATTTGGGTTCAAAAAGGAGCCAATATACAGTGAAGAAGTCAAGCCGCAAGAATGTGCTAGTCGGTCCAAGTCCTGTCGTACGCCCAAGGGTTGACGGGAGCATGCCAAGGTACATGACAGATGCCCAAGGCCCGACAGACAACCAAAATCTTCCAAACAACAAAGAACCCCAAGGCAACAAAGATTCTATAACAAACATAGATACACCAAACAACAAAACCCTCAATGGCAATACTCAAATGGTAGAAGCCATGCAAGTCAAAATGACTCTCCCGCATCATCCTCTTCAAATAGCTTTCGCCAACCCCAATACAACAATCCAAACCACTTCTTCAATCCATCCCAATCCACTGCCCTTACACCTTACATGATGCAAATCATGTCATATTATCATACCCTAAACCAGCTTCTTCAACAAGGGACCAATGAACAAAGCTAGGGTTCCAAAGAAAAACTAATCCTTTGGACCCAAAAGAATAAAAAGGGGTACCATAAAATTTACTTTCTGCTTTTGCAGTACCTAGGAAAGGACTTTGGTATTTAGATAGTGGTTGTAGTAGACATATGACCTTCAATAAAGACTGGTTGCAACAATATTCCCTAAAAATGGTCCAAATGTAACCTTTGGTGACAATTCCCAAGCTAAGGTCAAAGGATCGTGAAATCTTATTACAAAAGATATCATTTTTACAAATGTGTCTTATGTAGAGGGTCTCAAACACAATTTGATCAGCATAAGTCAAATCTGTGATAAGGGATATCATGTTGTTTGCACTAAGGATAAATGCACCGTTAAGGATAAAAACAATAAAGTCATTCTAACCGGATCAAGAAAAGGAAATCTATACCGCTTAAACTTAGAGATTGTGGAATCCTCAAATGCTCACCGCCTTCGTCTTTCAATCAATCTCGATATGTCATGGCTATGGCACAAAAGATTGGCTCACCTCAATCACAAAACCATCTCCAAGCTTGCAAATTCTAATCTAGTCGAGGTCTACCAAAGATCCCATTCAAGAAGGATAAACTTTGCAAAGCATGCCAATGTGGGAAGCAAAAGAAATCTTCATTCAAACCCAAGACCAAGTTGGACACCTCAAGACCTATTGAATCGCTTCATATGGATCTTTTGGACCCATAAGAACTAGATCTTTAGGAGGAAAAAGATACTCCCTAGTTGTTGTTGATGATTACACAAGATTCACTTGGATCATTCTTCTTGAATCCAAAAGTGACACCCTTAGCCGTCTCGATAAAACCGTTCAATAAAATTCAAAATCAAAAGGGACATCCATCATCAAGATCAGATCCGACTACGGGAAGGAATTTGAGAACACAGGAGTAGAAGAATATTGTGATTCCAAAGGCATAGATCACAATTTTTCAGCTCCCAAGAACTCCCCAACAAAATGGTGTTGCCGAAAGGAAGAACAGACAATTTGTGAGGCAAAGAAGAACAATGCCGTCGTAACACAATCTCCCAAAGTATTTTTGGGGTGAAGTCACATTACTGCACCGTGTATGTTCAAAACAAAACTCTAATCAACAAATTCCACAAGAAGACTCCATATGAATTATGGAATGACAAAGTCCCTACCATTTCCTACTTTCACAGCTTTGGAAGTAGATGCTTCATTCACAACAATGGCAAGAACAATTTGGACAAATTTGACTCCAAAAGTGATGAAGGAATATTTCTTGGATACTCTAACACAAGCAAAGCTTATAGAGTTTACAACAAAAGAAGACTTGTTGTGGAAGAATCAATTCATGTTGACTTTGATGAAAACAATGATCAAAGTGTAACCGAGTTGTGTGATTTTGATGAAGGTTTGGGAAACCTAGATAATCTTCCCGAAGCATCTCCCATTCTTGATTCAACTGTTCTCAATCATGAACAAGATTCATCAAATCTTCCATACATGGTTCCAAGAAACTCATCTCGATGACCCATCCCGTGCCGCATGCCCATGAACCATCTCACTCTCATCAACAACCAATCCAAACAACCAAGTCAACAAAGAATCTCTCCCACTTCCAATCCAATTGATGAGGAAGAAAATATTCAAATAAATGGTCATCCTCGATCGACCTTCCTCAAAATTTTTCCCTTACCGACAAACCAACCCTTAGCCGACAAACCATCCCAATTCCTCATGTAATCCATCTTCTAGCCACCTTCCATCTCCATCCAATAATCCTCTTTCTCCTCCCAAAACCAATGATGAAACTACCATTACCCACATCATTCCACCCAATAAAGATCTTTACATCGCCTTCAAATTGATAAAACCCCAGCCTGCATAACATCCCTTTTCTCATGAGTGCATTCATATCCCAAGTGGAACCAAAGAAAATAAATGAAGCACTCCAAGATGCCGACTGGATTGAAGCCATGGAAGAAGAACTAGAGCAGCTTTGAAAGAAACAAAGTGTGGCAACTTGTTCCTAAACCAAGAAACCAAACTGTCATTGGAACAAGATGGGTTTTTAGAAATAAGATGAATGAAGAAGGTGTTGTAGTAAGAAACAAAGCCAGATCAAGTTGCCCAAGGATATAGACAAGAAGAAGGTATTGACTATGATGAGACCTTTGCACTTGTTGCAAGACTTGGAAGCTATAAGGCTATTCCTTGCCTATGCTTCATTCAAGAAGATGAAAGTATTCCGTATGGATGTCAAGAGTGCATTTCTAAATGGAGTTTTAAATGAAAAGGTGTTTGTATCTCAACCCCCGGATTTGAGCACCCAAAGTTTCGATCATGTATTCAAACCGAACAAAGCATTGTATGGGCTTAAACAAGCACCAAGAGCTTGGTATGATACCCTATCTAGATATCTCCTTGGCAAAGGATTTACCAAGGGCCATATTGATAATACTTTGTTTATCAAAAAATATGGAGATGATCGCTGCTCATCCAAGTCTATGTTGATGACATCATCTTTGGCTCATCAAATGAGGACTTGTGCACCGAATTTGGAGATATTATGAAGGATCAGCTTGAAATGAGCATGATTGGTGAGCTCACCTTCTTCTTAGGACTCCAAGTCAAGCAAATGAAGGAAGGAATCTTCATCAACCAAGCTAAATACACAAGGGATATGATCAAGAAGTTTGACATGCAAACTGCTTCCCCGCTAAAACTCCCTTGTCAACCACAACCAAACTTCATGCCGATCTAGATGGTCAAAGTGTAAATCCAACACTTTACGTAAGCTACATTGGATCTCTTCTTTATGTACAGCCTTCAAGACTCCGACATTATGTTTAGTGTATGTCTTCGTGCTAGATTTCAAGCTAATCCCAAGGAATCTCATCTCTCTCGCTGTCAAGAGAATTTTGAGATATCTCAAAGGAACCCCGATTATGGCTTGTGGTATCCCACCGAATCCCCATTCTCTCTAATTGGATTCACCGACTCGACTATGCCGGATGTAATCTAGATAGAAAATCCACAAGTGGTGGATGCCGCTATTGGATCAAGAATTATTTCATGGTCAAGCAAAAGCAAACCTCGCAGCCACCTCAACAAACTCGAGGCCGAGTATATTGCCGCAGCTTGTGTTGTTCACAAATTCTCTATCTTAAAAGTCAACTTCAAGACTTTGGAATTGAATTATCCAACATTCCCATCTTCCGTGACAACTCAAGTACTATTGCCATGACAAAACCCCGTCCAACATTCAAAAACAAAGCATATTGAGGTCGACATCATTTCATCGTGGATCATGTTGAAAAAGGGAATATCAACCTTGCAAAAGTTTGCACCGAGGATAATGTCTCGATATTCTCACAAAAGCCATGGATGAAAAGAGGTTTGAGATATTAAGAGCCATGCTTGGTATGATAAATATGCCAAAATAAAAAGTTGTTCTTCATAAATAAAAAGAGGCTTACATACTGGGTAATGCTGTCACAATGTTGCCTGACAGCTATTCCTCATAAACATTCCCGATAGCCATCCACCGATAGCTATCTTTCCAAAACCCATGAAAACCAAAAACAACAACAAAAACATACAACAAAAACATACAACAACCCATGAAATCCCTCTCTCTCATCTTCATTCACCTAACAAAAACTTCCTCCAAACCATACAATCTTCAAAACCAGCTCTCCTCTTAAAACCTTCACCTTAGCTGTCAGACATTCTTTGGAAATGTCACAGTCTCTCCGCATCCTCCTCCAAAGACTCATTCCTTCATTCCTAGCCTCCCGAGTTGATTGCAAGGTCTGTTGATACCTTTGCAACCATATTGGGTGCCTCTCCAAGAAAGGATCAATGGAAGTGACTCGAATATTGAAGAGAAGGACTTGCTCTCCTTGGCCACCACTCTTCAACCGCATCATATGGCTGAAGCAAACCCTCCATTGGAGTCACAAAGCTAAAATCTCCGTAAAAGAACCATTCCCCGCAACCGCAAAAGGTCGACCAACACTTGACTCCACTCTCTCCACAAACAGAACTCTAGCAGGCTAAAGCAACCTATAACCTGGTTGAATAGGTATGAGATTGTTGAAGAAGGAGATATATGCACTCCCGCAAAGTTATCCCCTCTCCTCCAACAAACCAACCCCGGAGAGAGTGAATCCCTACTCACAGTGAGTATACAAACTTCTTCCGGCTCAACCTTCTTCTTGACAGCCTAAGCTCCTCTCCATAGCCGTCCGAGCCCTATCTTGCTTAACCAACTCCCCAATGTGTATACCCTTTCTACCTTACTTTTTCCTCTACCGGACTCTCCCCGATCAACCTTGATAGTCTTTCCAAAAGCCTTATTCCCTCTCCCTCTCTACCGTCAACTTTTTCCCCGATGCCTACCTCCTTCATATCAATGTCCCGATCTACTCTCACTCTCTTGTTCTTACCCTTATCACTCACTCTCCGAACTTTCAACTATATTGAAAGACTCTCTCTCTATCTCCATTTCATCCCTCCTCAAATCATCCTCACAATTCTTCCCAAAAACCAACCTGTTTTGCCGTTTGAGCCATCTTTTTGGGATTAAACTTTGAGGTAAATCTACCCATTTGTGTCTATAATACTATCCGAATGAGTTTCCTCTGAAATGGTCATTGTTTTATAGGCAAGTTTACCCATAGCTATCTCGCATGTACATCCATCATCATTCAAACTAGACTTAACTATCAAAGTTTTCTTTCAATGCCTAGGTTAAAGCAACTTTCTTGGCGATTTGATGGTGTTAATTGCTCACAATTGTCACTTCCTTAGCCGTCTCTTCCCCGCAAAGCTTCTTGAAAAAGAGAATGTTCTTCTTGTGTTTTGTGGGAATTAATGTCTCAACGTGGGGAAGGGTAAAACCACTGCTCATATGAACAGCTTACTTAACTTTGAAACCCCCAATGCTCATTAAAACCCACGCTCCACTCATCATTTGTCTCTCTCTTTCGCAATCACCAAAATTCCTATTTCATTAACCCTCGCCTTAAAATTCATCTCTTTCCCTCTCTAATACAACATCGTATTCCTTCAACCCTAATTCCTTTAACCATCAATGGCGTACTCCAAAGCTATTTACCCGTGATGCTCATGGTTATTTCATCAAACCTAACTTCTATGAGACTCAAGTTGGAATACTCATCAAAGAACTTCTTGAGGTAAATGAATTAATTGATTTCATGGGAGCTAGACCTCCAATTTATGAAGAACTGTGCAGAGAGATTTATTTGGTGGGCAATGTAAACAGAGAGAACAACTCAATAACCGCCACCATAGACACATGTAAAGATAACCATTACTCAAGAAATGGTCAAGTAAGGTCTATGGGATCCCAAACAAAGAAGATGATGTGAAAAACATATGGGATAGAGGGTCGATGCATTGAAGACAGCTTTATGAGAAATTTCTTGGTATTAAGGTCCCCGACTTCAAGGTTGTTCAAGACAAAGCAATGGTGAAAAACAAAGATGATATCTTCAAGTCAACCCCGACGGATGTGGTCAACAAAGCCATTGATGGCAAGCAATCCTCATTTGATCAAATGGGATCAAATGAATGGAAGCAAATGCCGAGCTTGATGACCAAGGACACAAACCGGTGCATTGTTCTTCTCCACAACTTTCAACCGGCAAACCTCAACCTCTACTCTCAAGTTCAAAAAACAAGGTGGGAAGATGAACAACTTCAGGTTTATGAGTGGAATTCTTGATGTTCTAATCCCTAAGCTCAAAACTCCTCTACCCAAGAAGTGGTCAAGACCGTGAAGTCCGTCCGAACAAGGTGTTTCAATGAAAGAACCTTTTCATTGAAACAAAAGAAAGGAATTGTTATGAAAGCTGGAGATATGAGCCTTAAAAGTTTCAAAGAAGCCCAAGAAAAGATGCTTGAAGAAACAAGAATAAAGATTGAACATTGGAAGGAGTTTATAGCATTGGCTACAAGTAGGAGAATAAAAAGGGGAGTGAAGACCAATGTCAAGAAAACAGGGTGTTAAAGAAGACCGTGGTATCTCCTAGCAAAAAGGGCAAAAGCAAGGATGGTCAAATGACCGATGCTGATAAAACCTTGTCTGATAGCCAAAGAGAGGATGTTGAAGAAAGAGGTGCTGTTGATAGCCATAGAGATGTCACGATGGAACAAACTCATGCTGGTGATGCTGATGTAGATCCTCAAGAACTCCAGGCAGCTATTAAATTGTCAAAATCACAGCATAAAGGAAAGCAACCTCGACAGCCTATCCCTACCAAGCAGACAAATACCGCATCCAAGGTACAATCCTCCTTATCCATTCCTTCTAAAACTTTGCCAAAGAAAAGAAAACTAGAAAAGAAAGCCCCCAAGGCCAAGAAAACCAAAATAACTACCCCTTCCATTTCTCCAAAATCCACTTCGTCACCAAGAGTGGACAAGTCATCCACACCCACTCAGTCATCACGCCCATCAAGCTATCCTTAATCTCAAAGAACCATCAGAGAAGCAACCTTTAAGGGGGAACATTGATGAGAATATCCCCTCTACCCAACCTCAACGCTTAGCCAAAATCCCGAGAGCAATTGATGCTATTGAGTTGGATGGGAACCCCGACACCGAAAAGCCGTTCTCTTATTTCTTGATGATGTTCTAAGTAAGGAAGAATCATTAATGGCCCTAGATGAACTCGTGTCTAGGTTTATGAAGAAAAGGAGTGGACTGGAGAGTCATCTAGTAACCCCAAGGTGACAAATATGGATGTAGATATCCAAACCTTCCCTTCCATTCCCGAGACCGAGGCCGCAATGAACCTACCCCAACCGTTGAAATTGATAGGGGGAATCTTGATAATATCACCGAGGTTATTCAAAGTCTCAAAAGGTTGGAGTTGAAATAGATCCAAATCTAGTCTCAAAGGGAGATTCAATCATAAATGCTTGCAAGGGACTTGTGTTTGATGGAACTCCGTAAAGTGAGGAAGCCCCGACAGCCTATTCTTGAGAAAAAGTTGGCCAAAAGAGAAGTCGTGGCAGCCTTAAACCTCCTTAAATCTCAATTCAATTCCAATATTCTCAATCAAAGTCTTGGCCAAGCCTCCGAGTCAATCCCAACCGTTTCAACCCAAGCCTCTCGCACCTTCCAAGCCAATTTCTCCAATCCCCGAAAATGAACCTTTGAAGCCTCTCCTCAAAGTCCAATCCTAGCCGGACAAGGTCAAGATATATCTCGACAAGGATCCCATTCTTGACAAATACCCGACAGCCATCCAAGCCATTCTATTCCTCCTACTCAAGCATATCTTCCCAAGAAAGAACCTTGGATGCTTAGCTGTGGCATTGACTTCTCTATGTCTTCCATCAAGGCAAAGAAGAACAAGGTTGGCCCATGTAACTCATTTCCCGTAAATTGCAAACCCATTTACCTATCCAAAATTCTGGGAACTGTCAAGAAATGGTTTGATAATGGTAGCAAGAAACCTTGCAGGGTTAGTTTTCTTTGCCTATGAAAAATAGAAAGTGTCAAGAACCTCATCAACCTCCAACTTTGTTCACCAAATCCCATCCTTCCCAAAGTTCATCACTCCCAATACTCTTCTTGATTGGGAAGTTCTCTTCAGCCAACTTATCTCTCCATCACTCAATTCATGCGTGTATATGCCAAAGGGTCTAGTCTTCACCCTGTGCATTGACCTTGCAAAATCATTTTTCCTTTCTCTGTTTAAACAAAAGTATGCTCTTATGCTTTTGATAAGCAAAATGGTCAACATCTTTCCCCCAACCCTTAATCCAGGAATTGAGCCCTACCTTTCACCCTTCATCACTATTGATCCCATTAACTTCACCTCACCCAATGAAAACTCTCACTTCATGAACTTGGTCTCTATTCCTGAGATCAAAGAATTCAGAGAATCCATAGCCGACACCAAAACGTAACCAAAACCGTTATTGATCTTTCCTCGTACTCGACAAAGGATGATGATGATGCTCCTTCAAGTCCCGATCAAGACTCTCCAATAATAATTCCATCTCCTACATTTACCAACCCTCCTCAGCAATCCACTCATTCCTTTCCTGAAGCTCAAGTCTCAGTTCAATCATAACCAGATCAATCCAGTGTGCCCATGAAAAACAAGAGAACAAGGAACAAGAAGAAGCATTTGTGGGGCACAATGAGAATCAGAAATGATCAGATGCCCCTTACAAGAGCTCAACTGAAATCAAAGGAAGATAAGTTCTTCAAATATGATGAGAGGATGTCCTGGGAATGGAACAATGAGTTCTACTACAGAGGAGTGGAGCCAGATATGAGAAGAGAACTGGAGGAAGAAAGAAATTCGATTATTTCAAATGTGCAAGAAAGAGAAGAGTTCTATGATCAACTGCCGATGATTGAAGTGTAGTTTTATGGAACAATTTTTTGGTTTGTTAAAACAATATGTTTTGATTGGCTCGGCTTTTATGGTCAGAATCTGTGAACCTTTTCATCTTGAGATTAAATTCATATATTTCAATCTCATTCTGGTTACTTGTGCTTGCTATGAATCCTTGTATTATTTCTTCTATTATTTTTTCTCTTATCAAATGTGAAAACATGTTCTAAAATAGATCTTCCTTTACCAAAAAGGGGGAAATTGTTAGGACCTATCTTTGATCAATGTCTTAGTTAGTTGGTTTTGATAAAGGAATATATATATAGAACAGGGTTTATATCAAAAGAGGAAGACTGTCAGTCATGATCCTTTACTCTGACAGCTAAGTCCATGACTTACCAAATCAAACTTCATATTCATTCCTCAGTGTATCTGACAGCTATGAGTTTGATAGTTATGATTCTGTCGTATACAATGATTACAATCAATCAAAAACATGAATCATAATCACTCTCTAAGTCATCAAGATCATCAAGTGCATCTCAGCCCTTATTAGAGATCTTCTCTGATAGCTAAGCCTTGCTATGATCTAACAAACATGACTTCACCCTCGATAGCCCATCTCTTTGTCTCATACTCTGCTGCCACAATCTCAACCAAGATGGATCCTGTATCTTCACAACTATCAAAGTGACCATTAAGACCATTGAAGACCTTCTGGAAGCTCTCAGCTCATGCCAACTCATGAAGACCTGCAAGTGGACAAGTGGGGCAAAGACCAGTCAAAGACTCATTAATGTAGCTGCAACTGTCATATTTCAACGGCTACATTGAAGGCTATAAATAGAGGAGTTCTCTCCTCTATTCTAAACCTCCCTTGAAAAATACTCTTTTTCACAATCAAAAGCCTTTCCCTTACACCCACACACACCTCCTGTAATCCACACACACTCTCACCAATCCCTACCCTTCAAACCCTGTTTCAAACCAAAACCTTCACCCCTAAACCTCTGCTTCAACAACAAACAACCCTAGTGTGTTAATTCACAAATCCCAAAATCCTAAGACTGTACTTTAGGTGTAGAATTAGTTTGTAAACACTCAAGACTGTACTTTGAGTGTATTAGTTGTTTTGTAAAATCTTGAGACTGTACTTCAAGTTGTAAAAACACTTAAGACTGTACTTTAAGTGTATCCCTAGTTGACTGTACTAATTAGGAAGAGGAAGTTCAAGGAACTTACCTTATCAATCATTTGTAATTCTTGTTGATTAAGATTATAATAAAATTGATCTCACATGTCAAGATTGACAGTGGGGGTGGATGTAGGAGGAGTGAACTCTGAACCACTTTAAATTCTCTGTGTTATTATCTTTCTGCAAACACATTCACACATTTGCTTCATTTCTTTGTGTTTCATTGTTCTATCATTATTTCTAGCCTTATCTATTCCGCTGCACAAATCAACCAATATCTGACAGCTAAGACAAAAACCATAGCTGTCTGATCATCTGCATATCAAGTAAGGGCCTTTCATCTTGTATCCCTTCTATCCCAATTCTTTAAAGTACATTTTGTTTCTATCTTAAGATTCTGAAGCTATTATCATTTACTCTATTTCTAGTATTATTTTTGGTTTACGGGATACGTCATTTATATCAGCATGGAGTTTTCTAACTGTTCCATTGGCTTCAATGTTAACATTCAGTTTTAAATGGATGTTTTTGGTTGTTTGTAAATTTAGGTATAGTGAAACAATTGATCTGGCTACGTCGGATCACAGTCTGCTAAGGTGGTCTGATTGGTACATTTGATCTCTTAGGAACTAATAAAATCGAGGACGATTGATGTGGATGAAGACAATTATAAAGAAGCTATTGAAGCCTCATTCAAAGTCTTTGCTCCACGAGGAGTTAGTAAGTTAATCTCTTTAATTAAGTTTTACTCCCTCCGTCCCAATATAAAAGAGACTAATTTCCTTTTTTGACGTCCCAATATAAAATAGACTTAACCAAGATAGACAATGAAACCCACTTGTCATACTCACAACAAAAACTCCCTACCCCACTTTCTCTCTTCTACTTTACTTTTTATACTTGCAATACTTACTTTTTCATTAATCCCCGTGCATTCACATTTAGTCTCTTTTATATTGGGACGGAAGGAGTATATCTGTTTTGTGGGCCTGTGATTCTGATAGTGAATGCTTCATCATGAACTGATCTCCTATGATGGATTTGTCGTTGATGCTTTTGGCATCCAAAACTACAATAGGTACACCAGACATACATTCGTACACTATCTTGAGAATGTTATGGAGTGCCAATGGGAATGATATTGATCAGATCAGTCTATATAGTGTAAAGTATCATATTAGGTACATGATATTCTCAAGTTGTATATGGTTGCATTCCACTTTATGTATTTAATTGTTTTTTACTATTATTTTAAATAACTTTCCTTCATAAGGTGGTGGAAAAGAATCATGGTCGTGGGTGCGCAAAATGCGATCTAAAGATTGTATTTTGAATTCAAAATGAAATACTCCCTCCGTCCCATTAATAACTTCACCTTTTGCCATTTTAGGTGTCCCATTGAAAGCTTCACCTTTCCTTTTTTGGCAAAGAATCTTTACTATTCCCTCCACTCATTCTCTCTCCTACATTATTTTAATACTCACAACACCATTATAATTTACTATTCCCTCCACTCATTCTCTCTCCTATTTTACTATTACACTCACAACATTTTCTACACCCTTAATTTGCGTGCCGGAGCCAAAATGGTGAACCAAATAATGGGACGGAGGGAGTATATAAAATCTTGTTGGTGTCAATCATGTTAGCTGTTGTTTTTTATGCTTTTAATCGGTAGTTTTTAATATGATTTGCTACATTGTTGCAGGAATCACTTAATAAAGTTTTGAGCAAAGAGGTGAAGAAAGGCCAACCTGTTTGACATTCTTGATATCAATCGATTGCGAAGACAGTTGCTCATCCAATCTTATTTGTGGGACCATCATCTGGTTTATGCAGCTGATGTCAATTGTAACAGCCCGTACGATGATCTTAGTGGCTCTAATTCAGCATATGAGGATAAGCCTCTGTTCACCAATGAGAGGCTCCATGAACTGAATATACCAGTTTATCCTGTCAAACGTGCAGGTAGTTGTGACTCTAGTCTTTTAAACATGCGGGTAGTTGGTTCTAACTAGTGTTGATTGTAATATTAATGATAGTTGATCCTGTCAAACGTGCGGGTAGTTGTGACTCTAATCTTTTAAACGTGCAGGTAGTTGGTTCTAACTAGTGTTGATTGTAATATTAATGATATTATTGATGATCGAAAGAAAAAATATCTTTTAACTCTTGTTAGTTTATAACTCTTTTGGATGATTGTAAAAATTATTGTTGTGTAATAAATGAAAGATTGATTATTATTGTTGAATTGATTATTATTGTTGAATGGGATGATTGTTAGTTTTTATTATTTTTTGTATAATTTAAAATAGGAGCATATTAATTTTTTTTTATATAATTTAAAATAGGTGCAGCCGGAAAAAAAATGAAATTTAACTTGCGTAGTGCATAAAAAGCGCTATGCAAGTTGATTTCTAAAAAAAATAAAAAAGCGCTTAGATAGCACATAAAAAACGCTATGGAAGTTGATTTCTAAAAAAATATAAAAAGTGCTTAGATAGCGCTTTTTAAAGGGCTATCTAAGTTTGAGAGCTTATGTAGCGCATAAAAAACGCTATGTAAGTTGATTTTTTAAAAAATAAAAAAAGTACTTATACAGCGCTTTTTAAAAGCGCTATGTAAGTTTAGGAGCTTAGATAGCGCTTATAAAAGCGCTATGCTAACTTGCATAGCGGTAGCTTAGATAGCGTTTATAAGCGCTATCTAAGCTAAAAAAAGCGCTATCTAAGCTCAAATCTGTACTAGTGTATAAGATTCCTTTCTTTAAAATATTTAGTTTGAAAAGTTTTTGATTGAAGAAACGAGTGATGTTGATACCTTGAATCTTGATAAATTAATTAGGATCTTAACTATGTTTGAAACAACTTTAAATTTTTCATAATTCTCGTAATTAACAAACCAATGCTTTCGTAAAAGCCCTTAAAGTGTCTAAAGATCTTATTCATTTGTTTGTCGATATTGAGAAATCGAATCGGAAGGAAGAAGATTGTGCTTTTTAACTAAGAAATTTAACACAATATTGGAAAATAGAAGATAAGCAAAATTTCTAGCAAAACTCGGTCTAATTCTCAACATTTTAAAAACTTTAAAGCTAAACCTATGAGTGTGTTTTAAGAGAAACGCGTTTTACCATAAGCTTAGGGTAAAACGTGTTTTTAAATGTGTGATAATATTTTTGTAAATAAGTGTAACTTCATGTGTGGTGGCATATTTGTAATTAAGTAGAACCTTGTGCACTTCCATTGTATAACCAGCATTAGTTACTAGGACCGGCAGCATATACCTGGCTCTAAAAAACACTACAAATGGTTTTGTTATTGGACGCGTGCGCAAAAACTTGCGTAACTTTTGACTCCGGGTGAACAACGGAACGCACAACATATCAAATCGAAATGAATTTCGAGACCTACAATAATCATGGGCATTTAGCCCATGATATAGGGTTTAAAAATCTCAAAGACGTTATTTAGGCCCTCAAACGACATTTGAAGTTTTTATAAAATTTGTTATTGAGTTCTAATAGCAAGTGTTTTGATGAGTGCTGGCACATGTGTTAAAGAGTGGCAGGGCATGTATAAAATAATGTCTGTTTTATTGTTAGTAGTGCTAGTGCTATATTTAATGACTGCCGGCTTGATTTGATAACATCCAGTAATTAAAAAAATACCAATGCGCACATTTTTGAAGTGCGAGTTATTTACAAAATTGTCACCGCTCCGGTTCAAAAACATGTTGCTTAAGGTAAAACGCTTTTTTCACAAGATTTTGTGAAACCTGCAAGCAATATTGTGAAGAAATTTTATTGTTGAAAATTCAAAATGATCTGTTAAAGTAGAGTTTGGATTTTGTCATTCTGCAAATGAGTGTGCAAATACATTGAAAAAGAAGGGAAAAAGCTTTACAACGACTCTAATTGATAATAAGAATGAAGATGAAGCATCACATGTCTCTTTATTCAATTCATCTTACTACACAGATTCTGGTGTAGAATCTGATGTCAATGTAAACGTACAATATAAGATGGGGGCACATCGGACTGCACATCCTGTGAAAATTCATATACCTAAAAGAACATAAGTTTGAGGTAACCCATATAGATTTATACCGGAGACATATTTGCATGGAGCTTCACATTATTAGACCTTATAGATGACTCTAAGGAAGGTATGAGTTTGTTTCTTGAAGCATAAAGCATAGAGATAAAGCATTTATTATTTATGTTCAAGAATTTTGGTAGTGACAATGACATGACTCAAGGTAAAATGCATAAGGTCTGATAAAGGTGAAAAATACGAGCTCCACAATTTTAAGTAGTATTATGATGCAAATGGTGAAGAACATAAAGGGAACTCCTCAACATAGCAGAATTATAGAGAGGATGGACGAGATATTGAATGAACAGACCAGAGGTGTGATTAAAGTTTGGACCGTCAAAAAAAAAAATTGGCAGATGCACTTAACACAATAGCTTTCAAGATTGGATTAAAATAAGACCATCGTTTCCATTGGGAAATGGCATCCCAGGGGAGGCTTGATGTTGTATGGAGGTAAATCTCTCCTATCTATGCATATCTTGTAATTATGTTTCATATGTTCATATAGAATATGTTCATTGAACTAAATTAGATGAGAAGTCTTTTAAGTGTACCCATATTGTGTATGACGGTCACAATGGAGCAATCGTATATACTGCCACATACTATTTTGCTGAAAATATTTCAAAAATTAAAAATAATTCAAAATAAATTATTTCTTGAAAATGGGAAAAAAGAAAATAGAATGAGATGAAGAGACAGAAAATAAAGTAATAATAAACCTATTAACCAGGACGGAAGTCGATTCTTGTGAAACAAAACTCCGAAAAAAGAATTTGCCTCGCACTGGTGCTGACAGATTAGCAAAAATCCTCTCGTAAGATAAAACAACTTTTTGACTCTTGATGGAAGTACTTCAAATCAAGAGACCTACGAACTAACGGTGTTTGAAACTTCTGAACTTTGAAGGAAGAAGAATGATTCAATATACACTAACTAACAAATTTCTTAATGCTTTGGATGATGGAATGAATGAAACTGACATTCTGGGGGGATATTTAAAGTTTTTCAAGAGTTGTGGTGTCTTTTAGGGAATAGACACAATTCAGATCGAATGAATCTGAACCGTCCGATCTGATTTTGATCAAACTGAACCATCCCTTTGTTCGAACCACTACATGCACTGAACCGCCTGGTTCAACCCACGAGCTGAAACATCTAGCTGGGTGAGTTGGACAAAACTTTAAAGCTCCTTAGCTCCTACCGAGGATGTAGTTGTGCAAAGTGTGTCCTAAAGTGCCCAATGTGCCCTTTGCGGGCTCGGGCTCGGATGGTGCTTCGCCACCGACCTCGTTGTTCGAATTTGAGCTAGTCCAAAACTAGCACAATTGAGCCACTATTTGTATAGCTAGCCCAATGGACCACTAGGTTGCATGGTAGGTGGATAACACTTGATTGTTACCTACTTGAAGTGGATGAGCTTATAAACTCTCCCACTTTGTGCTTTATAGGAAATGTGAGATATGACTTTCCATATTCATAAAAATCTTCATAAACCCATTATAAATTGCATAGTTTGAACATTAATTTCTCATTCACCACAATTTGGTTTTGAGAAAATAAATACATCACAATAATCTTCTTCAAATATAGATTACAAATATGCAATCTATTTTAATTTACATAAAAAGAAATTACATTTAATTTTTGGTCAAACCCAATAATTGGAACCAAATTCTAACAGACACATCAATTTTCAATATTTTTTGGGGTCCTTTAACAAAAGGCCTGTTGACAAAGCTAGACGCTTTTGCTCGAGAGGAAAGGAAGAAGGTTTGGAGCCAAGAAAACCAACTTTTGTAATTATATCCAAGGCATACTTTCATTGACACAAAAACAAGCCATCTCGTTCGCGAGCTACTTTAATCCCCAAAAAATATTTCAAAGCACCGAGATCTTCCATGTGGAATCATTCACCCAAATAGCGTTTGGATGAGCTGATGGATGAAGTATCATTGCCGCCAACAATTAGGTCATTAACATAGGCGAGCACAAATATATTGATGTTGTTTTTCTAATAAGTAAACAACAAACGATCCGATCTGGACCGAGTAAAGCTATACCTTTTGAGTGCAGTCATGAGTTTAGAGTACCAACATCGTGGTGCTTGTCTCTACCCGGAGAGGGATTTTTGAAGCTTACATACTACACCCGAAGCAATAGTGAAGCATGGGGTGATTTCATAAATACTTCCTCATTTAAATCGTCATGGATGAAAGTGTCATGAACGTCCATTGAGATAGTTCCCAGTTACAAGCTGCAGCCACGACAAGAAATGTACGAACTATGACCATCTTCGCGACGGGGGAAAAGGTTTCATTGTGGTCTAGTGATAAATGGCTATTCTATAGTCATTTATATCATTATTATTGTATCATTTTCCTCTAATCTAAATATCATTAAGTGTAAATTAGCTTCTTTTATTGTTATATCTTCGATTTCACGCTTGGCTGGTACTTTGTGTATTTATACAGGTTTAAGATTCATTTTTATGAGTATAAGGAGCTTAAGGTTTAAAACTAAGGAAGGGACAGCTTCAAAATGATCATCCATGCCTAATCTCAGCTGGAGCGGCTGTGCTCTATATATATAAGAGCGGCCGTGCAATTGCCTCCTGTCAAGCCAAAATGGCCCAAAGTCATTGGAGCGGCCGTGTCTTCAAATCCGGAGCGGCCTTGTAGCAAAAACTGGAGTGGTCGTGCATTCAAGCCAGTTCAAAAGGAAATTTGGCACCAAGACATGCACGGCCGGGCAAGTCATAACGCACAGTTGTGCACTTACTGCTCCAGATTCATAAAGACACCTTTTGAAGACAACTTTTTGTAGAGTTGCATCCATAGCTTAGATTGCCTATTTAAAGGCCCCTTTGTATCAGTTTTTAGTATCGAAAAACATCTGATTTACATCTGAAAACACATAGAACTACTCTAGCATTATTACTTTCCAAATATTCAAAGATTTAACATTGTTCTTGAAGATATTTTGGAAGGAAGAAGCAATACAATTTCTAAAGTTTACTTTCGTCTTCTACATTTATACAATCATAAGGTCTTCTTTTCCCTATCTTTGTTGTAATTGCTTATGTTTGTTTTAATCGTGGGTTGTGAGTAATCCCCCTAATTCTTGGGGTTGGAAACTCAACATTTTTATTTATCATTCTTATAAATCATGCCATCCTCTCTTCATCTTAACAATTCTCTTCATATCAAACTCTAAATGACTAACATTTTGGAGACGTCCAATTTGTATGATTCTATTTAATCGAGAGAAATACCTAGCGGAGAATCTCGATTAACAGAACCATACGAAGGAACTAGGTTTCATTGATCACGAGAGTAGTTCAATGGCCTATGGATGTTCCTTGAATGGAAAGTACGTGGATTTACGAACATTAATGGATCCATACTAATTATGGGTCATCGAGAGATAGGGCATAATTAGTGAAGGATACAAAAGCTACTTGCTTGATCGTGAGAAGTAGCGTAGGCTTAATGTACCATCCTTGATTTTGATGAGCACTTCTATTTTCAAAGGCATGAATAATTGATGAATAAATGACTATATGAATTCCAATCCCGAGAATGCTTCCATATTATAAAAGTTCAATTTAAATATTTAGTGTATGTTTTTAGATATTTCGCAAACAAACCATATTTCTCCCAATCTCATTTCTATTTCTTCATAAATACAAATATTGTTTAAAACTAAACCCTGTCTCTGTGGAATCGACCCGTACTTGTATTAGCTATACTATTATAGCCCGTGCACTTGCGGTATTTAAAAGAACAGTAAGGTTTGAGACGAACAAGTTTTTGGCGTCGTTGCCGGGGACAACAGTTTACTTTTTATATTTGTCTTTACTACATATTTCTGTTTTTAAGTTTTGTTTAAAATTTCTTCCAAAAATCTGTTGCGTTTGATTTCTTTGTTCAGTGTTCTTTGCAGTTTATGAAACGGACTCGGATCTTCATTGACAATTTTGATCCGGAACCCGAAAGAAACTTTCACGAAAGGCTAAGAAGATTCAAAGAAGCATTAGATCAACATATGGCGGAAGACGAACCGGAAACACCACCTAGAACCCTAAGGGACTTCGTTAATCCGAGTATCACGGGAACTAGATCACCTATAGTTGTGTCGAACGCTAATGCGGCCAACTTTGAGATAAAGCCACAATTAATTCATATGGTTATGAATAACCAATACAACGGATCAGCTTTTAAAGACCCCCATATCCATGTACAAACATTCTTGGAGTACATTGACACAACCCGCATTCAAGGTGTCACAGCGAAAGCTATACGGATGCGCCTTTTCCCCTTTTCTCTAAAGGACAAGGCAAAACAATGGTTGAATTCGGTTCCCCAGAATTCCTTGACATCATGGGAGCAAGTTCAAGAGGCTATCCTAGGGCGTTTCTTCCCACCAAGCAAGACCGCCCAGATTCGTACAAAGATTACAAACTTTAGCCAAACGGGAAGAGAATCATTGTATGACTCTTGGGAGCGTTTCAAAGAGCTCCTAAGGATGTGCCCCCACCACGGGCTAGAAAAGTGGTTTATTGTGCACACCTTCTTCAACGGTCTCACGTTTAAGATAAGAGAGACCATAGATGTCGCTGCGGGAGGGGCACTAATGAACAAAACTGTGGATGAGGCATACTCTCTCATCGAAAACATAGCTTTGAACCACTATCAGTGGTCGAATGAAAGGGAGAAACCGCAAGGGACTCCAGGTAAGTATAATGTAGATGTTGTTACTCTCCTTTCATCAAAAGTTGACATGATATTGAAAAAGTTTGAAAATCTAAATGTAAATCTCGTGAACAACATTAACGTTGTTTGTGAACTATGTGGGACTAACTCACATAGTTCAGAAAGTTGTGATCTACTTGATACTACCTCTAGTGTTCAAGTGAATTTTGTTAATTCTTATGGGGAGAAAGGGGGTATGTATTCAAACACATACAATCTCGAATGGAGAAATCACCCCAACTTCTCCTATATGAATAACAATGTTTTAAATCCACAACCTTCTACACAACCTCTGATATTTGCATCAAACAATTTCAATACTAATTCAAATTCTTTCCCTCCCCCTAAATCTAAATTAGATCTTTTAATGGACTTTGCTGTTGAGAATAAAAATGCTCAAGAAAAGACTAATAACAAATTTAGGGAATGCTTTAAATTGTTAAATGCTAGGTTTGATAACCTAGCAGCGCATAATAAGATGCTTGAGAATCAACAAGCTCAACATGCCAACACAATGAATAGACCACAAGGGAGTCTTCTCGGTCAACCTCAAAGGCCAAACGAGCATGTTAACGTGATAAAAACTAGGGGTGATAATAAAATGACAGATGTTTAACCTAGTGAAGAAATATTAGTCCAACTCCGTCGATAGTTGAGACTAATATGGACATTGAAAAGGGGACAGAATCCCCTAGGCTTACTAGAAATTTTGACCCACCTACACCATATCCTCAAAGGTTGGTCAAAATAGAAGTAAAAGAGGAGTATATAGAATTTTTAGAGGTTTTGGATTCTATAAATGTAAACATCCCATCTTCAGAAAATATACAAAAAATGTCTCCTTATGCTAAACCCTTAAAACAAATGCTTTCATATAAGGAGAAATTTGAAGAATTTGAGAATATTATTTTGGCAGAAGACGTAAGTGCTATTTTGCAAAAGAAGCTTCCCTCAAAATTAAAAGATCCCGGCACTTTCTCAATTCCCTGTTGCATTGGATGGATTAACATAGACAATGCCATGCTTGAGGGGCTAGTGTTAGCATAATGCCTTTATCGGTTAGCGAGAGATTAGGTGTGGGGGAACTGAAACCTACCACAATTTCTCTCCAATTGGCTGATTGCTCCATACAATACCTAATCAGTATAATGGAGAATATGCCTTGTCGAATAGGGAATCTAATCATCCTTATTAAAGGAACATGCAATACGTTATTGAACTCTAGGGTTGAATTATGAGTAGGAAAAGAGAAAGAACCTATGTTGGAGATAGGAAGATCGGATCCATCCCCAATAATAACATCATCACTGCCATCATAAGGGTGGTGAAGGGATAGGTTGGAGAGGTCATTTGTGAGGTGATTTGTGGCCCCGCTGTTAACAAGACAATGAGCTGGTGGTGGTAGGGAATAGGTGGTGGCAGTGTGGACTCGAGGTGTGGGTTGTGAGGGAGTGAAATGAGGTGTGAAATTAGAGGAGGGAACGGGTGGGAAGACGACACTAGGGTAGTCATGTTTGAATTGACGACACTGGGAGATTACATGACCAGCATAGCGACAGTATTGGCATTTGCCTTTGAATGGGGCTGGATTAGGGTTTCGAGATTGAGAGGGAATGGGGAGAATGGGGTGATTTGTGTGTGGACGAGATGGGTTGTGATGAAAATGGGTGTGAGCCACATGATCCGAAACAGGGAAGTTTGGTGGAGTTATTTGCTGTTTGAGGGTGAGCTCGTGGTGGATGAGTTTTTCGTGAAGGGCTTCAAATGAAATGGGATTATCTCTAGCTCGGACTGAATCAACAATGGATTTATAGGAGTCATAGGCAAGTCCCTTAAGGACTTTGGCAATGACATCTTCAAGGTCCATGGGTTTTCCTAAGATTGCTAGTTTATCGGTGCAAGTTTTGATGGTTTGCATGTATTCGGTAATGGAAAGGTTGGATTTGGTGATGGATTCAAGGTTTTCTTTTACGTGAAGGATGTGGCCATGCAAAGGGTTTGCATAGGTTGTCTTTAAGATGTTCCAAGCTTGGTTGGAGGTGGTGGCTTGGTAGACAAGTGGGGCAACCGTGGTGTCTAGGGTGCCTAGTAAAGCACCAAGAATAAGGCGATCTTGCCTATTCCAAGTGGCGTCAGCG
This sequence comes from Adenophora triphylla var. japonica, assembly GCA_022495995.1. Taxonomy (NCBI): domain Eukaryota; kingdom Viridiplantae; phylum Streptophyta; class Magnoliopsida; order Asterales; family Campanulaceae; genus Adenophora; species Adenophora triphylla. Next base: position 23,995 of record JAFEMH010005123.1, read on the forward strand.
GGGCTGGGAGAGTCTTTGCCATCAAAATTGATGGTGGCGGGGTGGTAAATGGGTTCCATCTACAAATCTAAGAAGATCTAAACCAAAGAGACGAGAAGTAATTTGGGAAGACCATGAGAGGTAGGTTAGAGGGGTGAGGGTTTTGCAATTGGAGAGATTAACTAGGGTGATGGGATGATCTGGTTCAGAGGAGTTGGGAATGGTTGAGGCGGAAGCTTGGTTTGCCATGGAGTTTGGAAGGGATTTTGATCACTAAAGCTCTGATACCATGTAAAGACCATTCCTATTTCTACCCACAAAGGTGAGCCTTGCTTGAAGTTGTCGAAAGAGTTTATTAATGTTTTAGCCCAGCCATTCAAATACACCTTGGTTGGAAAATTTTCTCATGGCCGACCATCAATGGAGGTTACTAGGCAGCAGTTCTTGAAATTCGGATTGAAGGCTGATTTCAAATTGGGTCATCTTGATCCAAAACACATTCTTATTCAGATTGTACATGAGGGAGATTTCAATAGACTTTGGGCAAAAGAACAATGGCACCTTGGACGTTTTCCTATGCGAGTGTTCCGTTGGTCACCTTCTTGGAGGCCGGATAAGGAGTCTTCATTATTTCATGTTTGGGTTGGATTACCCGGCCTCCCAATTCATATGTTCAACAAGGTATGTTTATTTTCTATTGCTAAGATTTTTGGGGATCCGCTAGCTATTGATCAAGCAACTTGTAACCTTTCAAGACCTAGTGTAGCGAAAATTCTTGTTCAAGTTGATCTTTTAAAAAAGCTTCCCTCTAGAGTTTTCATTGACTGCGGAGATGATTTTTCTAGTTTTTGGCAGCCATTAGAGTTTGATAACCTCCCAAGCTATTGTAAGCATTGCTATAAGTTAGGTCATAATGTGAATGAGTGCTTTTATCTTCATCCTAAGAAGCCAAATACGAAGAATGGGACTGAAGTTAATGAAGGTAGTGACGAGGTTTTGAAGGAGGATAACACGGCTGTTCAAGGTGTTCCGGAAGAGGCCACGGCTGGTGGTGTTCCGAAGGATGCCATTATGGGAAAGAAAATGGTTTATGTTGAGAAAACTAAAGTGAAAGATCCTTCTTCGTCAATTAGGAATGTTGAGCCTATCAAGGGGGTGTCTCAAGAAGATAATGCAAAAATTGATGGTTGTGCTCATGAGACTGAGGTTGTTGATCTCGATGGGGGGATTGAAACGGTTGGCACTCAAGGTGAAGAATTGGTTGTCTTGAATGACACAGTTGTTGATAAATCTAATGGCCAAAATAATGCGAAAATTGATGGTTGTGCTCTTGAGACTGAGGTTGTTGTTCTCGATGGGGGGATTGATCACTCTACCGAGTTGTCAGCCGAAAATAATGTTTTGGTTGACACTCAAGGTGATGTTTTGGCTGTCTTGGATGACACAGCTATTGTCCCTTTGTCGGTTCCTGCTTTGGATAGCGAAGCTCTAAATCTCGTTCGGAAAAAGGTTAGACAAATTCAAGCTTCCTCAGCCCCTAACTTACGTTCCTCTACTGCTCGTATGCCAAATCCTAAATATTTTAATCTCGAATTTATAAACCCAAAAAACCTAAAAGATGCTCTTATTCTTCGGGAAAAATGTGATTCCGAACCTGAAGGCGGTCTTTCTGATTTTTCTCCTTCGGCTTATCATGATGCTCGCACTTATGGGGGTCTTGTTGGCGGTGTTCATGTTGATCTGAGTGCTCCAATGGCTGACGGCGATAATTTTGAAGACTATTACGATGAAGAAGATGGATTTCAAAAGGTTAAAGGGAAACGAGGCAAATCTGGAGCGAAAGTTAAAACAAAAAACATCATGCCTAAAAGGTCTTGGAATCCTAAAAGGCAATTTGATTGACCTTTTCTTTATTTTATTTTCTCTCTTTCTTTATTTATTGTACTTTCGAATTTTTATTTTTAATAAATTTTAGGGGGCATTGCCCTTTTCGCCTAAAAAAAAAAAAAGAGTATTGCAAAAGATAATTTTCATTGATTATTACAATGAGTATTTATACACAAAAGAATTTGTAACTGCCTATCTAGAGATTTACATAAATCATTTACAATTGGAAATATATATATTCACAAGGCATAGAATCAAGGCATAAAATAACAAGGACTTCCTGTCCATTATATATAACAAAAAACAATTAATGACAAAACATAAACTATGCTTTAACAATATATATATATATATATACACACACAAGTAGTCATATGCTATCATGATATCACGACAATAAATTAGTATAAATATTTCGGGGGTGCTTTGTATTAAGCCTTAATTAATTCTATTTATGCAAGATCACCTTTTTCCACGATATTTGGATTAATGGCATCTCCATGGTCCAGAAAAACAAAACCTGCAATTGTTCGGCACACTATTTAGTTTATAGGAGTACATTCTTAGTATACTTTCTGGGATGTTGTTATTTACTTTTGGTGTAGAATATTGGAGTGCACCAACTTAAATTGATTTTGGTAGTTTAAGTTGAACTGCTAATGAAGGTCCGATCAGTTCTACTTTTGATGCTGTTTGTTCCGTATATTATGATGCAACTATTTAGACACTAAAAGAAAGAGAAAAGCTCGTTAGGCCACATATTTGAGTTTCTATTACACGAGTGTAGAATCTTGTTTTAAAGCAATTAAACAGTAATAAAGCAGCAAATGTCCAACCCTTTAACTTTTGTATTTAAGAACTCGATTTCCTATCCTGATTATATGTGGATAACTATCTTTCCTCAAAAACAGAAAGTTTAAGTGCCACTGTCGATCCTATGTTCTACTCCATCCGTCCCTAAATGAATGTCGGCATTATTATGATTAGATTTTATCAAGCATCCAAACTATCCTGAACTTTCATGTTTCTCTTTTATTAGCTTTGCACAATAGGTGGTTAATTAAAAACAACTAATTCAAAAAAAGGATAAGTCAGCAGAAGTAAATAAGATAAAACCAGAAGTTAGGAGCATACCGGAGGGCTGATCAGGGGAAGCTTTCCTGTTAACCTAGAGAAAAGAACTGATACCCAACCATAAGCCTCGATCGCCCACAAGGGGTTACTAAATAAAGGCTTTCTTGTCTTAGTCAAGATGGCAGCAATGTCAAAAACTTTTGCAAATGACTTATTCTCTCCTGTAAGAAGATATCTCTCACCTGGTCTACCTTTACTCAAAGCTGCAATGTGGCCATCTACTACATCGTCAATGTGACTGAATGAAAACTTTTCTTTTCCATTGCCAATATACCCAGGTAGTCTCCCATTAAATCACTCAATGATCTGACAAAAGATTAAGGCCATTTAAAAGCATCATTTTGTCAATCTCAAAGACAGTACAATATTGAAAAGCTCATAGATCAATAGACACCGATCAAGTATTAAAATCAATCATTCTAACTTCAATATAATCAAACCAAACCGGTGATAAAGGCTGGATTAGTTAGAGACTACAAAGAGTTAGCATAAAGTACCGGGTGATGGAAAGCAATTTTACCTCAAAATAAGCCTTTCGTAATTGCTATAACCAACAGAAAGAAGATTCTTATCTGTTACATTCCTCAGGAATTCGCCAAGTACAGTTAATAAAAAATATTATAAATCCTGAAAGAATTATACTCCGTGTCTTTCTTTTCATTCTTATCAAATATATATACAAAGAGTTCCCTAACAAACTAATACCTAAGGTCACGGGATATACATCCCTATAATATTGCCACTAATTGATCTATACAATCTTCTAAATATAAGGAAACATAATTGTTGAACAATGCAGCGGAAGCAAAGAAAACAATAACTAAAGAACACACAAGCAATCAATAGGGAAATCGAAAGAGAAAGAGAAGAAATCAATTGGGGTTTGAATCACGCTTTTGTATTATTATTTGTGCAATTAATCTCTCCTGTTACAATAGGATTACACGCATATTTATATGCCACAAAACCCTAGCCCAACATAGATTAGGAAATAAAACAAAAGCCCGTGAAACAAGCCCCCCGGCTGGCCTTGAGGCGCACGCCTCAAGGCATCCATGCGGCCGCCTGGAGCAAACACAAACCAGGCCTCACATTCGGCCTCCCATGCGCCCGCCAAGCCAAGACCCAAGCGCCCGCCTCAAACCACGGCAACAGGGCTCCATCTTCTGTCTTCCATGCGCACGCCACACTCAGAATGGGGCGCCCGCCTCAAGCCAAAAGATCCAGCCAACAAAAGACGAGCCACATCCAACAATCTCCACCTTGGCAAGTGTTCACCCAAACCAACAGAAGATACAAGGAACCAGCTCGGACCTCCCCATCTCTAACAGCTAGAAATGTGCAACAAGTCCAAACAGTGCTTGAACTTGTCAGTGGTAACCGGCTTCGTCAACATATCCGCGGCATTCTCCGTAGTGTGAACCTTCTCTAGCACAACCTCACCCATATCAATCAACTCCCGAATCTTGTGAAACCGAACATCAATGTGCTTCGACCGTTGATGATAAATGTGATTCTTCGCTAGAAATATCGCGCTTTGACTGTCACAAAGCAACTTCACTCCACCTTGCTCAATGCCCAACTCGTTGACCAAACCCCGAAGCCATAAGGCCTCCTTTGCAGCTTCAACCGCTGCACATATATACTCACTTCCGTTGTAGACAGTGCAATGATAGATTGGATCATAGATCTCCAACATATGGGTCCACCACCAAGAGTAAACGCATAGCCCGTAGTCGACCTCCTCCGATCCAAGTCACCCGCATAATCGGAATCAACATACCCCACAACAGAAAGCTCCTCACTCTTATCTCCAAACATGATGCCATAATCCATAGTGCCCTTCAAATATCTGAGAATCCACTTGACTGCTTCCCAATGCTGTTTACCCGGATTCGCCATATACTTGCTAACCACACTAATGGCTTGCGCCAAATCTGGCCTCGTGCAAACCATAGCATACATGAGACATCCCACTGCGCTTGCATAGGGAACCTTTGACATTCTCTGAATCTCTTCAGTCAAACTCGGGGAATCTGAGGCAGATAGACTAAAATGACTCGCCAATGGTGTCTTCACAGGTTTTGCATCCCGCATATTGAATCTCTCCAACACCTTCTCCACATAGCCGGCTTGAGACAACCACAATCTCCTAGATTTCCTGTCTCGGCGAATCTCCATCCCAAGAATCTTCTTGTCTTCCCCCAAATCCTTCATGTCAAACTCTCTACTCAACAAGGCCTTCAACTGATTGACCTCGTTCTTACTCCTACCCGCGATAAGCATATCATCCACATATAGTAACAGAAAAATAAAAGAACCATCATCAAGGCACTTCACATAAACGCAGCAATCATACTCACAACGCTTGTAGCCAATACGTGCCATGTAGGAGTCAAACCTCGTATACCACTGCCTCGGAGACTGCTTCAGCCCATAGAGTGACTTCTTCAATCTACAAACCAATCGCTCCTGTCCGGGCTCCGTGAACCCATGTGGTTGCTCCATGAAAATCTGCTCATCTAACTCACCATGTAGAAACGCAGTTTTCACATCCATCTGCTCCAACACCAAATCATAGTGCGCTACAAGACCCAACATAATCCGAATGGAAGTATGTCTCACAACAGGCGAAAAAATCTCATTATAATCCACCCCCTCTCGCTGCGAATACCCCTTTGCTACCAAACGAGCCTTGAACTTTTCCCCCTCTTTTTCTGATACTGCCTCCTTGTGCTTGAAGATCCACTTGCAACCAATAGCATGCTTCCCTTTAGGAAGCTCCACCAAATCCCATGTATCATTCTTGTACAGTGACTCCATCTCCTCCGCCATAGCAGTTACCCACTTGTCCTTTTCTGGACTGTTTATAGCCTCCTTAAAAGTACTCGGGTCTCCACTACTAAGAACAACAACGTATGAAGCCATGTCTTCAAATCCATACCTGATCGGTGGCTTGATTACTCTCTTAGGTCTCCCAACTGAAGTACTAGCCACTTTTTGTGTAGTTTTCTCTGACTCCGGAAGAGTGAGATCCGCATCAGTATTATCCTCACGTAGCTCCACCTCAATAACCTGCTTCTCACCCTCCTTGCTTTCTAGCACCTTCTCCTTATCATCATGAGTACACTTCAACATAGCCTTTTCATCAAAGACTACATCCCTACTAATCATCACCTTGCTTGACTTGGGATCCCAAAGCTTGTATCCTTTCACACCTGTTTCATACCCGAGAAAGACACACTGTTTTGACTTTGGGTCAAGCTTCGACCGCTCTTCACCATGAATATGCACATAGGATGGACACCCAAACACCCGGATATCGGTGAAGTCTACCTCATTACCCGTCCATACCTCCTCCGCAAACCTGTTATCCAAAGAGACTCTAGGTGATCTGTTAATCAAGAAACATGTCATACTCACCGCATCAGCCCAAAAATTCTTTGCCAACCCAGCATTGAATCGTAGACACCTAGCCCTTTCCGCAATAGTTCTGTTCATCCTCTCAGCCACACCATTTTGCTGTGGTGTCTTGCGTACCGTGTAGTGCCTCTTGATCCCTTGCTCTCGACAGAACTTCTTGAACTCGCCATCTGTGTACTCTGTCCCATTATCACTCCTCAAACACTTGATTTTTCGCCCCGTTTGGTTTTCCACTTCAGCTTTCCACACCTTGAACTTCTCAAAAGTCTCTGACTTGTGCCTCATGAAGTAAACCCAAGCCTTCTTCGAAAAATCATCAATAAAAGTCACGAAGTAATAATGTCCTCCTCTAGACTCTGTTCTGACCGGCTCCCACACATCTGAATGAACATAATCGAGAATGCCCTTTGTTGTATGCTTACCCGTCTTGAACTGCACCTTATTCTGCTTTCCAAGAACACAATACTTGCAAAACTCAAGTTTACAAGTCTTCACACCCTTCAACAACTTACGTTTATGAAGGTCCCGCATTCCCCTTTCACCCATGTGACCAAGCCTAATATGCCATAGAAGGGCATCAGTATCGACCTCAGACTCAACAGATGTGACTCCACTTACAACCGTGCTCCCTAGCAACCTGTAAATGTTCTTGGAGCCCTTCTCACCCTTCATCACAACCATAGCACCCTTCACTACTTTCAATGTTCCACCTTGTGCTTTATAGGACATACCGTTAGCATCCAAGGTACCCAATGAAATCAGATTTTTAGAAACCTCCGAAACATGTCTAACATCACATAACGTTCTAACTACACCATCATACATCTTAATTCTTATAGTTCCTATGCCAGCAATTTTACATGTAGCACCATTACCCATAGTAACTATACCGAATTAATCGACTCGTAGGTATCGAACCAATCACGATTCGCCGTCACATGAAACGAACATGCTGAATCCAGAATCCAACCATCTGTCGGGTGCTCCACAGCTGATGAAGTCGTGAGCATATCTCCATCCACATCCTCCGAGCAATCTTCAACCACATTGACTGACTTTGAAGATCCTTCCTTCCCTTTACCGTTTCCCTTCTCCGGACAATTCTTCCTCTTATGCCCCTTCTGCCCACACTTGAAACAATTCCCCTTGTACTTCTTCTTTGACTGAGAACGAGAATTCTGCCTCTGCGAGTTATCCCGGAACTGAGATCTCCCACGTTCCTGATTTTCCTTCACAAATAAACCCTCACCCGCAGGTTCATCAATTCCGTTTATGAAAAGCTAGAAGAGCTTCTGTGACCAGTTGCAGTTCCACAGTCTCCTTCCCCCACGTCAATGTAGTCACAAGGTTTTCGTATGTTGAAGAATTGGGCAACGAATTCAACAGCATCAAAGCCTTGTCCTCATCCTCGAACTTTACCTCCACCCTAACCAAATCGTTGAGGATTTGATTAAACGTGTGTATATGAGATTCTAGGTCAGAACCCTCTACCATCTTAAGCCCATACAGCCGTTGCTTAAGATGCAATTTGTTCGAAACAGATTTCGACAAATACCTAGCCTCCAAAATCTCCCAAACCTTCGTCGGTGATTCCTCATCGATCATGTGATACACCACCTCATCCCCAAGGCACTGCCGTATAGAGGATACAGCCCGCTCTTGCAATTCCTTCCATGGACCTTCTTCGATATCGTCAGGTTTATCCGGATATCGAAGAACCTTTCCCAAGCCTACTTGAATCAAGAAATCCTTCACCCTCCGTTGCCACAACGCAAAGTTTCCATGACCATCAAACTTCTGAACGTCGGACTTCACGGTGATGGAATTCCCCCCAGACATCGCAACCTGGCTCTGATACCAGTTGTTGAACAATGCAGCGGAAGCAAAGAAAACAATAACTAAAGAACACACAAGCAATCAATAGGGAAATCGAAAGAGAAAGAGAAGAAATCAATTGGGGTTTGAATCACGCTTTTGTATTATTATTTGTGCAATTAATCTCTCCTGTTACAATAGGATTACACGCATATTTATATGCCACAAAACCCTAGCCCAACATAGATTAGGAAATAAAACAAAAGCCCGTGAAACAAGCCCCCCGGCTGGCCTTGAGGCGCACGCCTCAAGGCATCCATGCGGCCGCCTGGAGCAAACACAAACCAGGCCTCACATTCGGCCTCCCATGCGCCCGCCAAGCCAAGACCCAAGCGCCCGCCTCAAACCACGGCAACAGGGCTCCATCTTCTGTCTTCCATGCGCACGCCACACTCAGAATGGGGCGCCCGCCTCAAGCCAAAAGATCCAGCCAACAAAAGACGAGCCACATCCAACAATAATCAAATATAAATACATAAATGGACTGAATATATACTTATTCTAACACTCCCCCACAGTCAGAATGGGAGGAAGACGAACGTTGAGACTGGTCCGGAATTCATCAAACAATATAAGTGGTAGGCCTTTAGTAAAGATATCCGCAATCTGAAACCGAGACGGAACATGTAAGACCTAAACTTGGCCACGTGCCACTTTTTCGCGAACAAAATGGATATCCATCTCTATGTGTTTAGTTCGCTGATGTTGTACTGGATTCCCCGACAGATATATGGCACTAACATTTTCACAATATACTAACGTAGCTTTGTGAATCGGAGAATGGAGTTCCAAGAGTAAGTTGCGTAACCAGCAGGATTTCGAGACAACATTTGCTACACCTGGATACTCAGCCTTGGCACTAGAACGAGAAAGAGTAGGTTGTCGTTGGAGGACCACGAAATTAGATTGTCACCCAAAAATACACAGTAGCCCGAAGTAGAGCGGCGAGTATTCGGACATTCACCCCAATTTGCATCAGTATAAGAAAGAAGAGTAGATTTCGTAGACTGGGTGAGGTGTAACCCAAGAGTGAGTGTATCTTGAAGATATTTGATGACACGCTTCAAGGCATTCATATGAGTCACCATAGGATTATGCATAAACAGACAAATCTGTTGGACTGCATAAGAAATATAGGGTCTTGTAAAGGTGAGATACTGTAAAGCGCCTGCAAGACTGCGATATAGGAACGGATCACTAAACGGAACAGATGATGTTACACTTAGCTTGGGCTTTATGTCAACTAGAGTAGAGGCAGGTTTGCAAGATGACATCCCAGCTCTATGAATAATGTCTTCCGTGTATTTGCGTTGAGAGAGAAATAAACCCTTAGCAGAGCGAACCACTGCTATACCCAGAAAGTAACTTAAGTGCCCCAAGTCTTTCATAGAAAATTTTGTGCTAAGGCGAGACATGATGGACTTATAGAGAGAATCAGTTGAGGCAATGAGAATGATATCATCAACATATAGGAGCAAGTACGCAGTTTGTCCATTATGATGATAGATAAAGAGAGAGTTATCCAATCGACTATTGGTAAAACCAATTAAAGAGACAAAATCGGCAAACCGCTTGTACCATGCTCGTAGAGCCTGTTTAAGGCCATACAGAGACTTCTTTAGCAAAAATACATGATCTGGAAGACGAGCATCTTGATACCCAACCGGTTGGTGCATGTATACTGTCTCACGTAGTTCACCATGTAAGAATGCATTTTTCACATCAAGCTGATGTAACGCCCAATTTTTAGACAAGGCCAAGCTAAGAACAAGACGTATTGTAGCCGGTTTAACCACTAGGCTAAACGTTTCACCACAATTTACACCAACCCGCTGTGTTTTTCCATCACCTACAAGACGGACTTTGTGCCTCTCAAAAGAACCATCAAACCGAGATTTATGAGAGAATATCCACATAGAACGAATAATATTAACATTCGGGGGACGAGGTACCAACACCCAAGTATTATTTTTAATAAGAGCATTAAATTCGTCATCCATAGCCAATTTCCAATTAGGGTCACGAAGAGCATGAATTGGATTAGAAGGAATGGGAGATTTCGACACACTAGATTGAAAAAAATATTTAGGATTGGGTTTATGGATACCTGACTGACTACGCGTTGCAGGATGATGAAGATTTTGGGATTGGGCCGGAGGTAGTGTGGTCTCGGCTATGGAGCTGTTTGGGACAGGAAATGGGGCGGCAGCTGGCATAGAAGAAACCAGACTTGGCTCAGATGATGGCCGGCCCTCCGCAGAGAAAACAGGCCTAGATGGAGGGGTTGTTTGAGCCAGGGGAGAAGCTGTTTGGGCTAAGGGAGTAGCAGTTTGGGCCAAAGATTGGGATGTTGCTCGGGCTGGCTGCTCAAACGAAGTAGGGTAAGTTGGATTGATCGTGGAAAAATGATGAATAATGCTTGGAGAGAGTCCAGCACTAAGGAAATCATATTTATGAGACGGACAATCATGAAGTGAAGAAAATGGAAAATGCGACTCATCAAAAATAACATGTCGGCTTAAAATAATTTTCTTAGAAACAAAATCATAACACATATAACCACGGTGGTGTTTTGGATATCCCAATAAAACACAAGGAGTAGACCGGGGTTGTAATTTGTGTATGGTGGAAGATGGACGGAGGGGATAACAAAGACACCCAAACACCCTAAGATGGACATACGATGGAACCCGATTATATAAAATATGAAGAGGGGAGTTGTATGCCAAGTGTTTGACGGGAAGAATGTTGAGTAAATATGTTGACATTTGAAAAGCATAATGCCAAAAATTTGGAGGTAAAGAAACATGAACTAGGAGAGTACGAGCCATATTATTTATGGTACGTAGTTTTCGTTCGGCTTTGCCATTTTTTGGAGATGTGTATGGACAAGATAATCTAAAAGATAACCCATGTTTGGTAAAAATAATCCCAAAATGACTTGTTATCAAACTCCCTCCCATTGTCACATTGTATGGTTTTTATGTCACGTTCAAAGTGAGTTCGAACATAAGCACGAAAATGAAGAAAAGTGTTGTAAACTTGAGATTTATGTGATAACGGAAATGTCCACACAAAATTAGAAAAATCATCAAGTAAAATAAGATAATATCTATGTCCCAAAGAACTTAGGACGGGAGATGTCCATAAATCACAATGCAATATGTCAAACAGCATAGTAGTGAAAGAAGTAGAATCACTAAAAGGTAACTTTATTTGTTTTCCAAGAACACAAGAGTGACAAATATGAGAATTGCCACTTTTATTGCAACAAATAAAATTCCTATGCCTAAGAGAATCAAATACTGTAGTCCCGAGGTGACCTAAACGGTCATGCCATAAAGACGAGCTAGTTGCCACGAATAATGAAGGAGAAGATGGCTTAAAAATAGATGTGAGCGGATAGAGATCCCCTTGACTGTTACATCTCATAAGAAGAGCCCCCGTCCAGAAATCCTTCAAAGAAAAATCAAACGGGTCAAATTCAATAGAGACGGAATTATCACTAGTAAACTTACGAACGGAAATAAGATTCTTAACAACAAGAGGAGCATGAAGGGCATTTTTTAACAGGAAGGGAGGGGACGGAGAAGGTAATAAATATGTATGACCAATACCCTTAATTGAAATTCGACTACCATTACCAACAATAATACCACTATTTTTAATACTTGTATTAAAATAAGACTTAAGTGCACCTTGCTCCGATGTCATGTGATTCGTTGCACTGTGTCCATAAGCCAACTAGCATCAGGTGGATTGAGGGACATAGTATGCATCGCTGCATCAATATCCGTGGGGATGGATTCTGCTGTATACACTTGAGGAGACCGATTCTTTTGGATCGGGTGAGGACCAAGAACACCTTGTTGAAATGGAGCCATGGGTCCTTGCTGCTGAAACATGGGCCTGGCCCAAGGAGTGGTAGGGTAAGGACATGGCGGCATGGCCCATGGCCACTGCTGTTGTTGCCAGCCGAAGTATGCCGGATTTGACTGCTGCTGAAAACGACCAAAATTTCCGGCCACCCCCACCGTTTCCTCCTCCACTGCCGTTAGTCCGACCCCCAGATTGCTGCTCATCTTTATTACCTTTACTGCCCCCCCCCCATTTTTCTTATTTCCTTTTCCCTGCCCTCTCTTATTTCCGCCAGACCCTCAGCTAGATCCACCGTAATCAGAAAAATGGACTGGATTCTCGAGTAGCTTCGGCTGAGATGCAATCATGGCAGAATGAACAAAAGTTGCGGCTTTCTTGGCGAGGCCAGATTCTTCCAAAATCAACATCGAGCGAGCCTGAGATAATGTTGGTAGAGGATCCCTTTGCCGAATAAGAGTGCCCACACCATTGTAGGCTTCGGTGAGACAGGCTACCAACTAGAGAACCATCCGACTATCCGAAATAGGAGCACCCACATTTTTCAATTGATCACCCAATGACTTCAACTTTTGATAGTAATTCGAAGCATTGTGAACTCCTCCATTGTTGTAGATGAAAATTCTTACTCAAGAGAGACTGTCCGAGAGTTTTTGTTGTCCTAAAAAATCTCTCGTAGTCTTTCCCAAGCCTCCATTGCCGTAGCCCCTGGTACGAGGATGGTTTGAAGCAGATCATTCGATATAATCTAATAAATCCACTTCAACACAATGGCATCCAAGGTATCCCACAGATCATGTTCCTCCTCATTTGAAGGAGCCTGCGCTTTGCTTTTATCCGATTGAATTATATGATGCAACACCCTACACGACTTGGCATGGTTGCGGAAGAGCTCCGCCCAAGTGAAATATTGCACATTCTCTAACTCTAGAATGACCGGAACATCATTCTTAACATTGGACACGGCGAAAGCTGGGTGAAAACCTTGTTTGGACGAGGACATAGTGACTGCCTAGAAGAGAAGAGGCCGGCGGACACACAGAGAAAGAAAAGACGAGGTATAACGATGCGGAAGCGAGAGATATCGAAACCTAGTCTGATACCATGAAAGAATTATACTCCGTCTCTTTCTTATTCATTCTTATCAAATATATATACAAAGAGTTCCCTAACAAACTAATACCTAAAGTCACGGGATATACATCCCTATAATATTGCCACTAATTGATCTATACAATCTTCTAAATATAAGGAAACATAATCAAATATAAATACATAAATGGACTGAATATATACTTATTCTAACAAATCCCAACTGTTCAAGCTCGTTATACAGCCTCAAACTTGCTGGTAAGGCAGGGGCGTTTGCCAAGCTCACCCATTCATCGAAAGACTTTTCATCAAAGATCTCTGAACTATGACCAGAAAGAAAGTCTTATATCAGCTAATAAAAGAACATGAACATAAAGCATATCATAGTTTTAAGTTTTAACCCTAAAAAATGACATATTTTGCAGTTCACATAAACTAGTATTTATAAAGATGAATAATCAGCAGCGTAACTCAGCATGGAAGCCCTAAATTGATCGTTTTTGGATACTTCTGGTCGTATTCAAAACACCTTGGAAGACAGAAGCATTACATGTCCACAATTCTTGTTTTAGAAAAATGTACATATTTGGATAGATCACAAGAAATGTAAATAATCTATGAATTCTGGAATAGAAACAGCCTGCAGTGAATGACCGTTCACCGTCTCTTGCAACAATTGTGACTTAGAAAAAAACTAAACAAACGAAAGTATAATAAGGAAATCAGGAACGGGTAAAATTCTTTAATTTTTATGTATAAATGTATAGTTTTTTTAATTTTTATGAATAGAACTAAATATTTTGGACTTTTTTTAGTATTGAAGTTATTTTCAAAAAGTTATATAAAAAATCTTAGAAAAAAACTAAACAAATGAAAGTTTAATAAAGAAATCAGAGTCGAGCTTATCAAGCCGAGCTCGAGCTCGAATCGTTTGCGAAAATTTTTATTCGAGCTTTTAACGAGCCGATCCTGATCCGAGCTTAAACGAGTCGATCTCGATCAAAGCTCGCCGAACAAACGAGCCGAGCTCGAGCCGGCTAGAAAAAAATATTCGAGCCTGGAAATCGGGTCGAGCTCGAGTTAGACTCGAGCCTTCTCGAGCTCGAGCTTTTACGAGCCGAGCCCGAACCTGTTCGGTTCGCGTAACAGCCTAGCAGTGTGGGTCACTTAGGCTTTGTTTGTAAAGCGTAAAACGAATTTCAAGAAATGATTTTCCGAAAAATAAAAATTTGGAAAATAATTTTTTTCAAAAAATGACAAACATATTTTCGAATGTTTAATTAATCTATGAAAAACGTTTTACGAAAAATGTTTTAATAAGTTTAGTAATCTAAAAAAAAAAATCGATTGAAACACAATCTGGGGTAGGGTGGAGTAGGGGGTGAGGAGGGGTGGGAGTAAGGTAGGGTAGGGTAGGGTGGCGGAGGTGGCTAGTAGGGTAGGGTGGGCGTTAGGGGTGAAGTAGGGTGGTGGCTAAGGTGGGTGAGTTAAGAGTAGGGGAAGGGTAGGTGAGGTAACGTAAGGTAGGGTGTGGTGAGGGTGAGTGTGAGGTTGGGTGGGGGTAGGAGTTGTTGGAGGGGTGGGTATAGTTTAGGTATTTCGGATGAGGGCGGGAGTTCGGAAAGGTGAATGGGGATGATGGTGTTAATAAGCAATTTCGTAAAAAAAAAAACGTGGAGAAGAACTACCAAGTACATGTGTTTACCAAACATTGAAAAATGAAAGGAAAAAAACATTTGGATAACATTTTTCTCCAAACAAACAGTGCCCTTAGTCTATACCAAATTGTTGTACAAACTTTTCGGTTATGAAAATCAATCTAATATTTGGCCAATGCATAATGAAGCACGCGCGAGCATGGGTTTATTAGGTATCGAGGCAAAAGCATGAATTAATGAGGGGCCGACCATGTGCTATTTTTATCTAAAGGACTTTAGAGAAATTTTGAAAATAATATTTCTCATAAAAGCATTGTGTTTAGGCCCAGGGACCTTAGAGGGAAAGGCCTGAACGAAATTATTAAGCTAAAATCACTACATAAAGGCAAAAGGTGATAATAATTACAAACAAAATGAATATAATAGTGTAATTATCTTAGGTGATAGAGACTTGTACAATTAACCAAGGGAAGATTCCTTTTTCTGAGAACAAAAGCTTGAATGTTTTTGGAGCAATAGATGGGGGGGGGGGGGGGATGCAGAATTACATTGAGACATTCTCATCAGTCCTCGACAACATATCGATTCCTTCTAGCTCCAAAAGCAAATCTCTGCAGACAAGAGAAGAAGAGTTCTGAGGATATAAAGCAAGAACTTACCCCAAAATAAATTACCAAAATATTTTCAAATTTGATCTTGATAGGAGGAGGGGGTACTACTTTAAAGTTAGGGGGAGGCAAAATGGGTGTTTCGGTCACCCAATGTCTTATCCATTAAAAATATAATGTTTTGAACTATTGTATACTCCCTCCGTCCCAAAATGAATGAGCAAAATATTTTACAATTTTCTCTAGATCAACATCAAATTTCAAAAACTACCAAATTTCAAAAGTTTTTGGTCAATCATTTTGGGACAGGGATAGTATGATCAATACAGTAGTTCAAATCATGATTAAATCTTAACTAATGGGTATACCCATTGGTCAGAAATTGTTACCCCTACGTTGAGGGCTAATCTGATAGCCCACTAATTTTATATTAATCTAATCGTTTAAGATAAAAATATTCGAATGAGCTTATAAACCCCATCCATGACTAAATAATACCTCACCCTTTCGATTTAATTTAATCCCATGCAACATAAATTTAGTGAACTTTTTTCATTCTGAACTACCCGAGTTAAATTATTCATACATCCGTGGTTTACTCAAAACAGATAACTTTATATCCAAGATAATTTAATCTAGAATAATAATAATAATAATTAAAAAAAGAACCTCCCACCCGCAGTAGTTAATGTTTTTTGGCATTTCCACCAAACTAACCCAAGATGGTTAACTTTGACATTTCTAATTTGGAGTCTCGCATGAAATAGTTCAAAAGGAAGAAAAGAGAAAAGAAAGAAAATAAGCAATGTTAGAATACTTAACCGAGAATATTTGGGAGTAAGCTTTTAATCCGGTGAGGAAACGAATGTAAGTTGGCCTTGTTGATCCACTGATAGGAATAGATCTTATGCTTGGGACCAAGTCCTTTGCTACCTGCACATATTTATCCAACATAGTAGTATCTAGGATGAGAGGCAATCAAGGAATACACACAACACACATACACATACAAGCTTTTGAAAAGCTTGGAAGCCTTAAATAGCTTTTGTTTTCTACAAAGGAAAAACCCAAATTCAGAAGAACGGAACTTTCAAATTGGAAATAAAATGTAAGAGAAACCTTTGAATCACACTTAATCCCTCGGCCCAATCCTTGTTAATAATACTTTTACCTACTTTATGTTGCTTTATCATAAAATGATGATTAGTGATTGAGATCTCTATGAACAACAACTTCCTACATTGATAGTTTCCTATAGTGAATTGCAAAAGGAGTCACTTGACTATATCCATTTTAATCGTGTTAGAACTAAGGACAAGTTTATCACACACTTTCAGCGAGTTAGGAAAAGTTTATGGAAACCATTTTCCATTATTCAGATGTAACACCTTTATCTGCACTCTACTGGTTTGACTAGTCATGTATGAATTAATTTAGCATATTGTCTATAGGCCTGACGTTCCTTAAGAAGTACCTTTTCAAGGTATGTGACAAGTCCTAAAGGAACACTAACAGCTGATAGAGATATACCAAATCACAATCATATATCATGTTTCCTTATTGTAATAGTTTCCTTATTATTATAATTCCTTATTGTAATAGTATTGCTTCTCCTTTTGTAATTATATATTTTCTTAATTAGTGATTTCTAGGTTATATATATATATATATTCATACAATGTTAATAATAAAATTTGAGTCATTCACATCAATTCTCTCTCTCTCTCCATGTAGAATTGACTTCGTCTATCATCCTTTATTCTATTATGGTATCAGAGCATCTATAGTATAAATGAAGGCTGCTTTTTGAACAGTTGATTGAACAGTTACACGGGCGGAAATGACCCTTTTGCCCTCACTATTCACTCTCTTTCCTGTTTTGCCCTACCACCTTTGTATGTCGTGCGACATACATGTTTTTTTTTTTTTTTTTTTTTTTTTGAAGATATATAAAAAAAAATAAAAAAAAAATCTCACGTGGTCTTGAACACGGGCATGTGCTAGGAGATTTATGTTAATTAAAAAAAAAAGACCCGTGTCCTCGGACACGGGCATATGTACTAGTATATCTATAATGGGGACTTCTTAGCCAAACCCACCACCATTCGCTTTCGCCCCTCTACCAATCATTTCTCCCCCTCCCTCTCTGTCTTCTTTTTCTTAAACTTTCGACACTTCGTCTCCCATGATCGAACCACTAAAACCCTTTCTTCTCCCATAGTCGAACTACTAAACCCCTATGCCTTTATCCTCCTTTTTTCACTTATCTCAATGTCACGTTGAGTATTATTTCTCACCTTCGAAAATTTTCTCTTTCTTAAATATTTCACTTATTCTCATCTACACCCATATACAAAAACCCACACAAATACCCATTCTTCAACACCTCCTAAATCATAACCCTAAATTGCTTCTTCAATGGCCACCCCACCCTAACACCACACTCGAGCTATTCGCTCAATCTCCCTTTGAAAACTAAACTCAATCGTCGATGAGACGTAAAATAAAACCCTAACCCAATTCGTCGTTGAGACGTAAAATAAAACTTAAACCCAATTCGTGTTGAGACGTAAAATCGTCGTTGAGACGTGGTCGATGAGACGCAAAATTCCTCGTCATTGCGACGTAAAATTACTGTCATTGCGATGTAAAATAATACCCCTTCTTCGTTATTACGATGTAAAATTATCGTAATCGCGACGTAAAATAGTACTTGTACAGTATTCTTACTCTTACCCCTTATTACCTATTCTCCTTATATCCTCGTCATTGCGACGTAAAATAATACCTCTTCTCCGTCATTACGACGTAAAATTATCGTCCTCGCGACGTACAGTATTCTTATTCTTACCCCCTTATTATCTCCTCCTTATATTCTTATTATTGCGACGTAAAATTCTTGTCATTTCGACATAAAATAAACAACAAAGATCAACTCGATGATATCTTCACAACGCTGCTTCACCAAGCTCACCTTTATGAAATTGTGTCCAAGATTGTACTCTCCTATCGGCCGTCCATATTGTGGGGCATGATAGAGATATACCAAATCATAATCATATATTATGTTTATTTATTGTATAAGTTTCCTTATTATTATAATTCCTTATTGTAATAATATTCCTTCTCATTTTGTAATTATATATTTCCTTAATTAGTGTTTTCTAGGTTGTATATATATTCATACAATGTTAATAATAAAACTTGAGTCATTCATATCAATTTTCTCTCTCCATTTATGAATTGACTTCGTATATCATCATTTCTTCTATTAACAGCCTCCCTGTTCAAACACTTAACCCGAGAGGCTAATGTGAAGCATTTTCTTTGTGACTGGGTCAGTGCATGTACACACACAAACTTGCTAACTCTCTCACACAGTGGTGGAGCCAAGTGGTGGAGCCAAGAATCTTTTAAAAGGGATGGGGGCAAGGCCATTAAAAAAAATCATTAAAAATAGGGGGAAGAAGAGGAAATTGAGTAGGATGGCCGAAAAGAAAAAAAAAAGAAGGGTGGTGGCGTTGAAACTAAAGGCAAAGTAAAAGGGTTAAAATTGAAATGGTATTAGGCCATAACACAAACTTTATTATATGATCCAGTTGATAATTCACTTCTAACTCTGGTGCTAGTAAATGGTTATAAGAATTATTTATAAATTGAAGCTGAATGACCAGTTAAGAAAGTTAATCCGGGACAATCTATGCTATTTCACAAAAATAAAAATTGCTCACCACATCAGCTGGTTCTGCCAAAACATTAATGAAGAATTTGGCCTGCACCACAAATGATGTTCTTTTCAAGACAAGATACTTGCAAATGAGGGAAAAAGGAAAGAAAAAAAAAAGTGTACACATGTTGCACCTGCTTCGTGTTAGCACCAGACATAAGGAGATCTGTTGTAACCATTCCTGGCTGCGAGGCATTTAAAGAAAACGTAAAAAGAAAGGAATCAGCTCACATATAAATAGCAGAGCTATCAAAACCCATCTTGTTTAAAGCACAACTGTTGATGTAAGTATAAGGAATCATACCGATAAGTTATGTACAATAACATTCTTTACTTCCTCCATTTGCAGCTCTGCCTGTAGATCAGATGCTTACTGGTGTTCAGTTAATTCTTTTCAGAAACCCTGGAAATATCTTTATGGGTGCAGTGTACCCACAAATACAGGTTTTAAAAGAGTTTCACCACTTTAAATAGTTTAGAAAAATTTACGGCTTTGCCGCATTTATGAAATGGCAATGAAATATTAGATAAAAGTATGAGAAAAGGTGAGAGTGTAGAAAAAATACAACCCCTGGACCATATAGGCTTGTGTTATGTACATGGGATTCAATTCAAATGTCAAAAGAGTTTAAGAGGGAAGGGTTCATTCAGCCAAAGTAGTGATATGCAAGCACATGCAATGAAGAAACTTACTTCTAAAGCCAACTTCGACATTCTCTCATGATAGACAAAAGCTACTGGTCAATTATATATTTACGCCAGTTTGAAATACTGAGACAGCTAATTTACACTTCATCTGTTGAAATATAACATTTTTCAAAAAGAATTTCAGGAAATTTTGGAGTCTGGTTGCACAGATAATTTTTTACTAGAAAAAAAAAATCTAAAATATTACTAAAGAGAGTAAACTCCTATCCAAATTTCTGGAACTAGTCAAAGGCTCATATACAATCCAAGCAAAAATTTCCGAGGACAACACTACCAAATTTTCCCAAACACAGTGAAGAAAATTTCATTAATTTCAAACCTTATTATTATGATAAACATTATATCAACTTGTAAGCCTTAGAACCTAACCTATAGTTGTATGATGTTAATAAAGGCATCCCTAAATACTGCAATTATGAATTCATCCAAAATACTTTTGTCACGCAACATAAATCAGCTATGAGCTATCCTATTAGCTGAAACATCAAATATAGTATGAAGTTATTACACCATTGAAAAAGCAAGTTCGTAGAAATTAAGAGTGACTAGTAAAATTAGAATACCCTGCGTGCAACTGGCAGCAGTACAGTTCTTCATTATGACCTCAGAATATTGAGTTAAAACTAAGAAAACAACCTCACATTTTGCCAAGGTTAGCTTGCATACATTACACTCTTCCTAAATCCAACACTTCGGGGAGCCTCTTGCATTAGGTTGAACATTCATTTTAAATTTTTGCCTGAATTTTCAATTCAATCACGTGATTGGCTGGTCTGTACCATTATTCTGGAAGGCCAGTTATATCAGTTACTTCTGAGAAACAATGGATTTATAAAGAAACTATGAACAGTTATACAATAAATTCCCTTGCGAAGCACTTTATGAGAAAAGAAAAGAAAAAGCATCAAAGGCACTCTAGAAGTAATCAGATATCCAAAAAGAGTAAGTTACAGCATTTACCTGTAATGATTTTGTTAAATGCACCACACTTCTCTTAGTCGCTCCATATGCAGCGAACCTAGGAAATTAAAAAGGAAATCAATAAAAATTGTTATTAGAAGTTGACAAATGTATTTTATTTTTATTTTATTTTTTTGATAATACAAAGTTGAAGAATGTGTTATTCACGACTTGTAGCTCACACATTTGACATCTCACTAGGATCGGCTGACTCTTGAGCCAATTGCATGCTAGTACAATGCACTATACTAGACCATGCATCTTTGAAACATACAAGTAAACTAATGTTTTAGACATGAAAATTTGCAGGCTGCACTGGTAATTCCACATTATAGGCTTTCCACATGCTGTATATTCTTTCTCTATTCTACTACTCCCTCCAGCCCACTAGAAGAGCAACATTTGACAAAAAAAAAAAAAACAAATTTTAGAAAATGGTTTGACAATCTACTAAATCTCTAAATTGCCCCTTAAAACTATGTGGCAATATTCAAAATCATAATACACTAAAATGAAGGTTAGTTTAGTGTATTTGTTATAGAAAGTTTTCTTAAAGAGAAATGTCACTTCATTGGAACGAACCAAAAAGAAATACAAACCTCATTGGAACTAGCCAAAAAGGAATACACTCCTCTTATATTGGGTGGAGGTAGTAAAACTATTCATTCATGCACAATGAACAATTTCAATACTTAGGATCCTATATTAATCACGGATGATAGTAGTCATAATAAAATTAGGTGAGGTTGAAATAGAGAAGTGCATATGGAGCATTGCGTAATGGGGGTATATCCGTCTAAGTTGAAAAGGAAGTTTTATACGGCATGTATGAGACTTGTGTTATTTACGGAACTGAATGTTGGCTACTAATAAAGAACATGTTAACAAGATAAGTGTAGATGTAATGCCAATGTTAAGATGGATTAGGGGTAAAGAACAAATAGAATAATGAAAGAATTCGTGAGATAGCCAAAGACACCCCACTTGAAGCTAAAAATAAGAGAAATCACTTGGGAATGTATGTGACACATAGAACATAGACGCTTTGTGCAACTATAACGAAGTATGAATCTATCAACATCAATCCGCCAGAACGAAGGGAGGGGAGGAGCAAACTAACATGGACATTATTAGAAAAGAAACATATGGGTAAGGGTGGGTGTGGCATTACGTTTCGGGGATTAGAATAACTTTTGGAGCTCATAATCACTTTTGAAAAGTGTTTGGATGCTGAAAGTTATTATGCTTTTATGCAATAAAAACGCAGCTTTCTGCGCTTAAGCAATCAAACGCAATTGATATTTGAGTTTTGGCAGAAGCAGCGGCCCAGAAGCAGCAACCCTGCTTTTGCCAAAATTGATTCTAACATATTATTTGTGATATTTTGACATTAATAACCTTCATCGTATATGTGCATTTATTATATTTTGATAGATACAATAAGGGAACTTTTGTTATTTATTTTTCAAAATCAATTTAGGGCTTGTGGTATTCAAGCATATTCAAAAGTGCTAAATTGATTTTAAAATAATCACTTTTACTAGAATTACTTTTGAAAAATCAATTTCAGAGAACCAAAAGCTATGTCAAGCCCACCCTAAGTATGGTGTGTATTATGACCTTGTTTTGCTTCAAATTAAATGACAGAGAAAGATTCTTGTAGGCAACATCAAGTGATTGGAACTGAGGCTGAGTTGATCCAAACGATTATGAGGTGATTCAAGATAATGCGACTTTGATACCAAAAAGTTTTAATTACGCTCGTGTCAAAAACTTCCAGGAGCGGTAATCATAAGCTGATGGAACATACAATGCTATTTGCATGGCGTTGGGGCGGGCTCAAATTGTAAAAGAAGGCAAGAGCTTCATGGAAAGACGGCTAGACGTGTGATATGATGGAAGGTGCAATACAAGCAGCACCGAAATAATCACAATAGGAGGGAGGGGGAGAGCGAGATGTTAATTAACCATCTTATTCGCCAATTGGTGAGAAAATTTCTTGTTCTCGTCTTGTAAATGCTAAAATTGACCGGTACTCTCACTGATGAAGGTGTTTTCACCGATCCAAAGTATATATCTTTAAACCTATTTTATGTTCAACCTTGGATGTTTTGATGACTTTTTGGAGTGTTGATGACTACAGGGAATGGAATGAGAAAGTCCCGAAATATGATAAAAAAGGATTCAAAAAGGAATGATCGAAAACGGAGTGGCAAAGGAGGAAATAATTGAAATTACAGAATGACAAAGTTGAAGATGACCGGAGCATTCAGTACCAATAGATAGTAATCGTCGAAAGCTTTCCAACCATATATGGCACGTCTCAATCGAAGTCCGTATGAAAAAGTTATAACCTTCGAAAGTTTGTCGAGGAATATATAAGCTAACGAAGCACGAGGAGCGCACACACCCGAGGAGGGGGAGCGCCCACTCCTAATTTCCAGAAACTCCGTTTTGCTCACCACTAAAGGGTGCGGCCGCCCCCCCCCCAACGGCAGATTCAGCAGAATACTTTTCAGACTTGGTTTTTAACTCCCGTTTCCTAATTTTGACCCTCCTCTCTACCCCTAGTATATATACAACAACTATAGCCATATTTTTGTGTCTCTTATTATCTTTTATCATATATTACAATTTAGTTTAGGGTTTTAATTATTCAAGAAGGATTTCAAGGTTCAAGATCAAGGTTTTTATTCTTTCATCATATTTATAGCCCTTCGCGACTAAATTTTTGGTTCGTGGATTGGGTGATTAACAATTGGATATTTATTCTAAGGTTTTAATTCTTTCTATCTCTTTCTCATTCTTGTTCTTCTCAACATTCTTCAATATCATTCTTAGGTTTCAATTGTTTGTTAAGATACTTTTGGCCTTTAAATTTACTTGGTTATAAATTGTTGCACTCACGTAGACGATTTATACATTGACCATTGTTGAGAAGATTGGATTCAATTGACAACAGACCAAGAAGTCAAACGAATCTAGATTCCTATGTTCTTATGCTTTAAATTGAATCTTTTGAATGTTTGTATTAACATACCAAGAAGGTATAAACAAGATATAGATATTAGGGTTGCAATCCGCACACCAAACGTCCCAACCCTAATATTTTGTGAACGAACCTTTGAATGAGAATGATTTCTTTTACATGATTTGAAATAGCATATAGTGATAATTGTTATGATCCCCAGTCCATGAATCTTTTGTTTCCTTGATTTATTTGCTTGCTTTATTTCTTGCTTTCTTAGATTAATGCAACCTACAAATCAAAACCCAATTTTTGATTGCTTCTACACTATTAAAATATACTTGTTGCACAATAGTCCCTGTGGATTCGACCATTACATTGTGTATACTACTACATTGATAAACTAATGCACTTGCTAGGTAATTTTAATTGGAGGGAAATTTCCTCCATCACTCACCTTCTGAAAAACAAAGTGACTTTCCACTTCTTGTCTCAAAAAGGCCAAAAGGTAACCTACTCAACTTTCCAGCTTTTTCCAACAAACCACTCCTTATAAATTAGCAATTATTTAACCACCTAAGGTTATGGAAAGGGTCCTAAGAGACTACTACCCGGTAACTTCCGTTACAAAAATAACAAAAACTAGCGAAATGAATGAAATATCTTCAAATTGATCCCTATACATGGAAATTTAACGGATTTATGTTAGGTGGAGTCCATGCCAAACAATAGGATACGTATATACCATTTTGAAAGCATAACTATACGTGGTCAATCATTTAACGAATGGGTTCAAGTCAAGCAAATATAAACGATATTTTGCTGTGACGGAGAGCAAGCTCGTCATCGGCCTGACTCATGTCCAATTAGTGGGTTTACTGAACCTCAAATGAGCATCCCCTCTCATATCCTATCAAAAAAACATCCCCTCTCATAACAAGAAAATGACGAGAAGAAGAAATACAATATAACCACAATAAGATGATCATAGGCAGTTTCATCCAAATTCGCAACAAATAATCCAGTTTCATGTTCCCATAAGAAACAAACATATCCCCAATTACTACCATCCTCCCGCTATAAATAAGCCTCCTCCCATCTCTTGAGTTCCAAACACCCAACAAAATCAAATCAAATCACACAATCACAGAGAAATACAAAAAAGAGGTATCTACATATGGTATGTAAGGTTGTGGGTGTTTCCATCATGAACAGCCACACGGACCAGGTTCTAAAACTGAAATCATACCTCAGATCTCTTCATCACAAAAGGAAGATGCTATCTTCCTCTTTACAATCTCCACGGTCGTCGGTTTAAATCTTGCTGATCTTAAGCCTCTTTCTCTGGCATGTTGAGCTCCGACTTCAGAGGTTTCCTTGCAAGGGGTGATAGAGAGGATCAAAGGGGACGATGTGGAAGGGGGAACAAAGGGGTGGGTATGGTTGGGAAAGAGGGACGAGAGGTGGAGAGGAAGCGGCAAAAAGAAACATAGAAATGGGTATGTGGCAGCTAGCAATTAGAAATTGGGTTTTTTTTAAATTATTTTTTCATTATTTTATGACATTAGTAAACTAAAATTTTCTATGTTTAATATGATTAAATCAATGTTACTTTGAAACTGAGGGAGTAATATAGAAAAATAATTATAAAGAGCATACAAACAACAAGGCAAGAGAGTATTAGGTTATGAAGTCTAAACCAACATGGAGACGGAGGAGGGGAAGGAGTCTAAACAACGGAGGAGTTCGAAAAAAGATAGGAATGTTCAAGTAGGACAAAAGGTAGCAAAACCAGCCAAAGAGATTGGTACGACCGCGCATTGGATTAAGCACGGCCGTGCATAATCAATTTTGAGGGGCAGCAGGTTCGGGACTGTTTTGCGCCGTGCTCAAATAGGCACGCTCCGTGAGACCAAAAATCTGCCAAATTTGGTTTCCTTATTCTCGGATTCTTATCTTGTTGGACAAGGTTTAGGGCTTCTTCTGCACCTATATTAATATAGTTTTGACGATTGTACTGTGGGCTTGACGTAGAAAGCTAAGATATACAAGAAAGAGCCATAAATAGTGTCACGGAGAGGGAAGGGGGCCTAGGAGACGTCGTGTGATGGGAACTCCTACAACCATAGCCATGACCGAGGTGTGTGTTCTTGATAGAGAAAAGGATATATATATATATATATATATATATATATATATATATATGTATATATATATATGTATATATATATATATGTATATATATATATATGTATATATATATATATATGTATATATATATATATATGTATATATATATATATATGTATATATATATATATATGTATATATATATATACTCCCTCCGTCCGCTTACAAAGTTCACACTTTCTATTTTGGGCGTCCGTTTACAAAGTTCACACTTTGTTTCTTTCCTAAAAAGGAAACCTTAAATCACTATTCTCTCCACTCATTCTCTCTCCTACATTATTTTAATACTCACAAACCATTATAATTTACTATTCCCTCCACTCATTCTCTCTCCTATTTTATTTTCACACTCACAACACTTTCAATATAATACTCCCTCCTTAATTAACGTGTAAACGGTAAGTGTGAACTTACTAGGCGGACGGAGGGAGTATATGTATATATATATATATATATATATATATGTATATATATATATATATATATATATATATATATATGTATATATATATATATATATATATATATATATATATATATATATATATGAGTGTGTTGTTCATGGAGAGTAGCCATGCTTATTACATCTTAGTGATTGCATGTGAAAAGTTGTAACCACCATCATATATTGATTATAGTGTATATCCTGGCTTAGCATCGCCCCCAAATGTAGTCATGTATTGATGAACCGGTTTACCAAATTTTTGTGTTAATTTATTTCATATGTACTGCATGTTGATTATTCTCCCCATGTTAGGATTCCTAGTATGGGCTATGCAGATGTGAGTTCCCCCAAATCCCCAATAGAGGGCATAAACATGGATCTGAGTAAACCCGAGGCGCCGGTGCCGTGTATTCATTTCAAGGTATTATCCTAACTTGAACTTGAACCAATTTGTTCACCTCAATACTTTCAGCTTCTTCAGTGAGATACAATCACCTATCAAGTTGGGATGAAGGAGGTAGGAATTAGCAGAAATTATTGGGTTGATACCAAATAGTTATTGCTTTACCCGTAATAGAGGTAACCAAGGCCTTTCCTTCCTCTCCCTCTTACCTAACTTGTATTTCCCACACACTAATCATCGTCTCTTCTGCTCTGGAATCCCCATATCTAACTATGTGGAAATTGATAGAATTGAAACATAGATCTTACGAATATGAATGTGAGGATTCTTGGCTTCTTGTTGTGGACCCAAGGCAGAAAAGATGAGAGAGATGGTCACTGACAGAATT
The DNA here is from genome assembly GCA_022495995.1 of Adenophora triphylla var. japonica. Taxonomy (NCBI): domain Eukaryota; kingdom Viridiplantae; phylum Streptophyta; class Magnoliopsida; order Asterales; family Campanulaceae; genus Adenophora; species Adenophora triphylla. The sequence continues at coordinate 51,316 of JAFEMH010005123.1, forward strand.
TGGCTAGGGAAGTTGGTGAGCACTGGCTGCACACTCTCTCTCTCTCTCTCCCTCTCCCTCTCCCTCTCTTCTCCAAACTGGAGATTGTCTCACAGTTGCATGAGATACCATTACTGTGAGATGAAGATGAGGATGGCTAAGGAAATGTATAAAAAAACTCTAAATGTGACCTAGCGATTGCAACTCTCTTTTGGGACCGAGGGAGCATTTATATTGACATGTTGTCAAATGACCTTGAAATGGCTAGAGAGTTTGATCACTTCAATAGAATTTCGAACAAGCCAAAACAGTAGGAATACACCGAGGCAAACAATCAATATAACATACTGAACATGTAAAATTTCAAAAAAAAAAATCACTTCATATCTTTCTTTATTCTGTGGAGTCTGTCAAAGATGGTCTTGAAACAGCAGTGTAATCAGTCAAATAGGTTTTCATGTGATGCAGAAGTTTAAGGAAAGATACCTGGGGGTTGGCCTTCCATCAGAACCAGCTCCGTCAATATTAAATATATGCCCTCCTCGAGGCTGGTTTAGCATCATCTTTATTGCCTATACAACAACCCAATGAGGAAAAAAGTTTGATAAACGCCACTTGCAGATTTAAAAAGCTACTTACCTCACGACAACATATCATCAAACCGAGGGTGTTTGTGGTGACAACTTCTCTGTATTAAATGTAGAGTTCAACTGTTAAACCACCATGGTTATCAATGTAGTTGAGTAGAAATTAAGACGCTCACATAAGATCTTCATCTGAAGCTTCCGCTAGAGGTTTGAAGCTATAGGCATTTGATCCTGCATTGTTAATCTGCATTTTTTCTCAAGATAAAGTAAAAGAAAGGATGGGGTCAATTTGACCTAGTAAAAAGGTTCATTCAAAATCAAAGTAAATCAAACCAAAAGTATCCTCGACAAAAAATATTGAACAACCATGGTAAACTGACTAACTTTTAGGTTTTGTGTTTTCATGCTACGTAGACTAGCTATAATAATCAAAACTCACATCAGGTGGATGGGGAAATAGAAGGTACCGTATAAGTGGCACCTACTTCCACTTGGTTTTAAGATTAGATGTAGCGTATATATAATTGTAATTCTTTCAGTTACACATGGAGAGATTAGAAGAAGAGTTTTCCAGCACCAAATGCTTTGTTTCTTGAACTGTGAGGATGCAATTCATTGCTTGTGATGCTCGAGATCTCCGTAGCGATGCCTAAACTACTTGTAAGCTTTTCCTTCATTTCTTTGTTGTTTCCCTGATGCAGCAATGTTTTACACCTAAGGTTTCCCTCTCACTACATAGATAAATCAGCTATTTTCTGCACAAGTTACTGTTCATAGTTACGGTTCATACTGCCTCCAACAACCCCATGCAGCTTTTCATCTGTTAACATAAACCATCCCAAAACCCTAACCCTTTTCTCTTAGTACTTACATCCTTAACGTCCAACCGGACCTATAAAGGCCTAGTCGGCCCAAGTGCTCAGTAGACTAATGCGTGGACCAAGCAGCCCGAGCATTTTGCGCTTGATTACTACAGATGGTATTAAAGTGTGAGCCGATCGGAAATGTTAGCCGCAGAAGTGGGTACCAACTACCGGTGGGCCTGCGAAGGAAGCCTGCGAAGGAACTAGTTTACGAAAAGAATAGTTAGTAGGCCATTGGTTGCGAAGCAGATTTCCAGACTCCCGTTGTTCGGTTGGGCTTCTTCTTATTTGTGCTTGTCCTATTACACGGACCGTGGGGCACATGTTATTGCCGTTACATGAAAGTTTATTTTCGTTCCATATGGTGGGTTTGAGAAACAGGGGAGTCACTTGCTTTTAGTCTTTTTCTTGAGTCGCATTCCTGTCTTATACTTCCTCCGTCCCACTACAAACTACACACTTTCCATTTAGGGTGTCCCACTACAACCTATACACTTCCTAAAAGGAAATACACTTCCTAAAATGGAAATGTTTTATTACTTTTATAATAATGGGACCTACATGTCATACAACAAGAATTCAATTACTATTACCTACCCACTTTCTCTCTCCTACCTCACTTTTCATACTCACAACACCTACTCTACTAACATTTTCCTTAATCCTCGTGCAAAAGTGAGTGTGTAGTTCTTATTGGGACGGAGAGCATATATGGTATTCAGCATTCACGTAATCCAAAGGTATTGGGATTTGATGTTTATAGAGAATCCAGTTGTTCATCTTTGATTTTTTACATATGTTTGCTTACTTTCTCTTTATATTCCCTTCTTCCTTCTAATTCAGGTAAACTTCCTGCCTTATTCTCTCTCTACGGAGTCTTGTTTCTGTCAACTGAAAGAGAATGCCTTTTTGAGCTCAATCCCTGACATGTCAAGTACAGAAATGCATGCCATGTCTCAAAGATAATAAATCCATATAAGGAGAAACACTGGTAAGAAGATTTGAAGAATTTGGAACAAGTACCCATATATCAATGTATTTCAGATTATCTTTTGCAAATTGAACTAGGTTCTTCACATCATTCCCATCTCGAACATCACATTTTGTGCCCTGAAGAAGAAGTAGCTAGTAAGGCTTGAAAATAAAGAACGTCTAAGCATATGCATATAAGGGGGATCAAAATAACAGTGAAACTAGAAAGAAAGAAATAAATTTATTTCTTTCTTTCAATCAAAAAAGTGACAGGAAGGAGGTACCCACACATGCTGCTCCCCAAATTCCCCTCTCAAGTCCTGAAGAGCAGAATCAACCCGTTCAACTGTAAGAACCCATTTAACAGGTCAGTTGTTTACTATTGCAAGCAAAGATAAACATCATCAGCCATAGAGGATACGAAGCTGGTGTGATGAGGACATTCCCTATGAAACATAAATTAGTAACAGAAAAAATATATTGGCATAGAAATTTCAAAAATATTTTATCAACAAACACACAATTGTAATTGGAGGATAGGTGCAGATGAGCCACATTGCGGGTGAAGGACCAGGCACCGCCCAATTCATAGATGGTCAAAGCATAGTTGTCAATTCCATTCCATACCGGCCGGTACGCACCGTACTGGTACAAAACCGGTGCGGAACGGGTAACATACCGTACCATAAAATTTCCCGCCTCAAACCGGACAAAACAGGTCAAACCGGACCATACCGGCGTGAACCGGCCGGTTTGCCGTATGCCTGTCCAACCGGTACACGAAATAACTGTATCAAAAAGCATCCTTATTGAAACTATAGACAAATTTGAGGGGCATGTTTTGAAAAAGACAAATTTAAGTATACTTTAGGTCACCAAAGAGTCAAACCACAGCAAACAATAGATCTAGATCTCTTTAGTTCGTAATCACAGTTCATCTTGAAGAACAAGGTCGCCGACTTGCAAAGTATACTAAGAAATCATTCATCTATAGTTGACTTGTAAGAAATCCATGACTCTCTTACTCTCTATTCTTGTATGGACGGCTAAAAAATCTTATTTCTTAGTACATTAACTTAGAGAAGCTTCCATGGAAATGATTGCACACTAGGTATTTGACAAAATGCTTGAAAGAGTGAAAGAATAAACTCTTTCAAGCAATACATTAATTTGTTTCTATAATGTTTTTCTATGTTTGGTTATTGATTATTTGTCTTTATTCCCAAATTTTATGACTATTTGAGATTCATTATTTTCCTTAGTTGACTTTGTTTTAATGCAGATAACAAAGAATGAGTGATCTGATATCCACTGATGCTACATCAATGCCCTCTGCCCTGCGAAGTCGGATGATCAAGCTTGAGCGCATTGTAGAATGGTCTAAAGGAAAAGAAGTCGGACCATTTGTATTTACGGCGGAAAGTTTATCAAATGGGGCGGTATTACAAGGTTTAAGATGCATCTAGTAGGAGTGAAAGGGGAAGTTGAATCTTGTAAAAGTGTTCCTTATGATGTTAAATGGCAAATGAAGAGTCAGTTGGATGAGCACCAAAAGAGCGGCAAAAAAGACAAAAGAACAGGGCAGAAGTTGGGCAGGACCATATGCTTATAGATGAAGATGATGATGATAATATGATTCCTTCTTCGGTCAGCACTACCCAATCCAAGCAGAAAGAGGTTGAGAGTAGAACAAAAAGGAAAAAGATAACAAGCTATCGCGTTGCTCCAAGAACAACCCCAGGAGCTCAAATGTCGATACAAAATGCAATGGCATCAAAAGATAAGATTGACAATGCTAAGAATGCAGTTGCTCGATAGTGGTATGATGCAAATGTTCTTTTATGGAGCTCATCAGTATATTATCAGCCAATGTGCCCACAAAGTTTTAGCTTGTGGACTAAGGTTTCGAGGGCCTTCATATCATGATCTTAGAGGTAGTCTTCTAAGTAACAGTGTGCATGAGGTACAAGATTATCTATTAGGCATCAAAGAGACTTGCAAAACTTATGGGTGTACAATTATGTCAGATGAATGGACAAATAGAAAAGAAGAACCACTTATAAACTTCCTCGTTTATTGTCCCAAAGGTACCATGTTCTTAAAGTCACTTGATGCATCAGGCCTCACCAAAAATGCGGACACTCTATTTAAAATTTGATGAAGTTGTGAAAGAGGTTGGTCCTTTCAATATTGTCCAATTCGTCACCGACAATGAAGCCGCTTATAAAGCTACGGGAAAAAGGTTGCAAGCTAAGTATCAAAGCTTTTTTGGTCTCCTTGTGCGGCTCATGTCATTGACTTAATGTTAGAAACTTAGGAGATTCTAGACACTTTCATATGATTCATGAAACCATGGTAAGGCGAAGCAAATCACCATATTCATACATAATCATGGTTTCGTGATGAATTTGATGAGAAATGAGTACACTAAGTAACGGCAGAGAGTTGTGTAAACCAGGTGTTACAAGATTTGCTACGAATTTCCTCTCTCTCTCCAAAGCTTACTCAAGTTTAGAAAAGAACTTTGCCAAATGTTCTTTTCTAATAAATGGCTTGAGTCTCGTTTTGCGAAAATGGATTCTGAAAAAGCCATTGCAAAGATAGTTTTGGAGGATAGAGAATTATGGTCAATTGTCAACAAGTTGTGAAGGTTAGTGAACCTTTGGTAAGGGTGTTACGTCTCACCGACGGTGATGAGAAGCCCTCGATGGGATATTTGCATGAAGCTATGGATAAGGCAAAAGAGGTAATCAAAAAGAATTTCAAAAACAAAATTTCTTTATACGGCCCATACCTTAGAGTGATTGATGCTAGGTGCCATAAACAATTATATGGTCCTCTTCATGCTGCGGGGTGTTCCCTTAATCCAAGAATATTTTTTAGACCGGACTTCAATAAGAAAAAAGAAGTGACTAGGGGTCTACTTAGTACCATTTCAACTTTGAATCCTGATGACCACGAGCAAGACATAATCAGTTCACAAATTGAAGAATACAAATAATGTACAGGTGACTTTTGAATGGCTATTGCTATTCGCTAACGAGAGAGGCTGAATCCGGGTAATTTTGCTGCTGCTTCTTTTATTTTTCATTTTCCACTGTTAGTCTCTTATTTGAGCATTGTAATTTTGATGAGATTACCAGTAGTTGACTTTGCTTAATCTGTTCATGTAACATTGTCGTGAAAAATAATAACTCAATTATATTTTCTTATAGTTGCTTGGTGGGAACAGTTTGGGAATGATTGTCTAGAATTACAAAAGTTTGCAATTCGTGTGCTAAGCCAATGTACTAGTGCAACTGGTTGTGAAAGAAACTAGAATATATTTTCATTGGTTCAAAGAAACGGAATCGGCTTGAGCACAAAAGATTGAATGATCTTGTTTTTGTGTGTTACAACTTGAAACTTCAAGAAAGATATAATATAATAAAATCAAATTTCATTCATTTATTAATGTATAAAATATGTAGTGTGTTCTAATTATTGTATTTTCTATTCTAGGAATATTTGTTGAATGGGTAATGCTCTTGATCCCATCAGTATTGACAACATTGATATTTTGTCGGATTGGGTAGCCGAAAAACCTCCTCTTCTTGGTCAAGAAGATATTGAAGCTGATCTTGGATGGGAAAGCATTGAGCCGCCATCAACTACACTTGTCTTGAATGATGATGATGATTCATCCGCTACCAAATATGAGTCAATATGATAATTGGGATATTGGAGGGCCAAACGACCCTTACAACTATGTTTAAAGTTGATTGAATATGGTGTTGCTTCATGAAGTATGAAGTATGACTATAAGTTTTGAGTTTATTGATATTGGACTAATTTGTGTTAGTTATGTTAAGTTTTTGTTAACCCATGTAAAGTATCTAATTATTCTGAAATGTAAGGATATAATTATTTTGAAATATACTGAAAAAAGTGCGATAAACCCGGTACGGTACGCCGGTGCAATCCGGTACCGGTACGTCCCGTTACAGTGAGCAAACCGGTGCGCTAGCCGGGACAGAATTGACAACTATGGGTCAGAGTATATAGACACTGAAGTGACAATAACATATCATAGCCCACAGTATCCTTAAAACACCATGGTCAAGGGCCCGTGGTTGAATGCAGGACATTTCATGCACAATATAACTGCGCTAATATGACCCACCAATGGATCATTGATGAATTAGGGATAGGAGGCTGGAAAACATACCTTAGCCATATGGTAAAGAAATATGGCCTAGCTATCGTCTTTAAGGAAAACATCACATGTTCCCCTCAGGGACATGGAGTGCTTCTTGGCACTCTTCTAGATGAACCAATGAGATTGCACCAACATAGTGTGCGAGCAGCACGTGAGCTGTTGCATGCATCCTCATAGGTTGCTTGTAAACACCCCCCCCCCTTCAGTTCATTTAATGAGGGGTTACCATAAGCATTGAAGAACATTTAAGGATTACACCCACAGTTACCAGTCTTCTCTTAAAGCCAGCTAGTATAAAAACAAGAAGCCAACATTTTAACTCCCAATTCTGAAATTGTTTTGTTCATCTCAACGCATCCTAAAATATTACCCTAACACCCCTGTTAATTGAATGTTTGGAGTAGAAGCCACGTTCATACCTTCATTATGTTCCACACATCTACATATGATTAACACAATGCAAGTAAATAATATAGTTATGTATTAACTACTTGCAAGTCCAAATAGATTGAAGAATACAAAAGTAAAAATTATGCAAGTAACATCATACTTAAGCTACATAATTTCAAACCCTATCAAGAAACTTATTTCCAGATAAAGGATTTGATATTGATACAAGTATCTATTTACCAGATCTGGAGCATATTACGACATTGTCACCAGCTTTTAGAAACTCTTTAGCCAGCGCATACCCAATTCCTGAAAACAGAAACCTGGGCAGAATGAGAATATAAATTCCAATTATGTTAATAATAAAAATAATGAAAGAAGTGCGTGTGTGCCAGGGTTCTTTTCTTACAGAAAAGTTCTTAATAAAAGTAAGAAGGATGAGATATAACCACTGACAAAATATCAGGCACAACATGCTGCAAAGAAACAGATTCAAATTATCTAGATTGAGAAGAAATAGCTCATGAAATCAGCTCTTAGGAAGTGAACACATCAATCCAGACGCATGTGTTTGTACATCCTTATCTATTCACATTTAAGAGTTACATGAGTGGCAGTCCTGAAAACTTCCTCTCATGAATCATGACTATGTTTCTTCAGGTGTTAACAAGGGATGCTTCTCCTCCAATGCGGAGATAATTATAATGCGGGTATACTGAAACCTTTGATAAGATATTGGTTAAGTTCCTCGACAGAAATGATGTAGAATAACTTATATACATAAACCCTAATATTTGGCATTCAATTTTCAATTAATTAGCCTGCGAAAGTCGATCAGGTAATATGTCCTATAGAAACCTGATTCCTTTCAATCAGACAAATTTCGTCAAAGTGACGGCCATATTCCTTCTCTTAGTAATGACTGCCTACTTCATGCTTCAACCAGGTACACACTTCCGAGTCTTCAGTGGTTATAGGACGATATGATTTATGTTCCCCTCAAAAATGGAAGAGTAATACTAAAGTTACAAAAAAGTGTTATAAAATTATGTTTACAAAGAGTGTTGTCAAGGAATGAATGGAGGTTGTGTTTGTAGGACCCGCTTCTCATTAATTCAACATCCAATTAGTTTTTTGCCAACTGTATTTGTATGCAAAATTTTGTAACTATCTTTTGTAACCCTTGCATTGCTCAAAATGGAAAAACTATCAACCTATGCAACGTACTAATACCTTGTTTACAATTTATACAATGTACAAAAAAAAATGAATGCTTAATGTAACGTGCTTGTCAATTCGTTACAAATAATGCAATTTTCGTTTCAAATAAAGTACATTGCATTATTTTAAACGGAAATTGCATCATTTGAAACGAATTGACAAGTACGTTACATTAAGCGTTCATTTTTTTTGTACATTGCATAAATTGTAACCTAAGTGAAAGTATGTTGCAGATTTCAGTCGTTCACCCCTCAAAACTATGTGCTTCTTTAAATGGTGTAATACTCCCTCCGTCCAAAACAAAAAAGTTGTACTTACCATCTTCTTACTTCCCAAAACGAGAGTCCCATTTTTAAAAGAGAAAATAATTTAAGAGCAATTTCATGAGGTACAACCAAAGCTACGTATTGAGCATGTCATTGTACAATGCAACTATTTTTGTTGAAAAATAGAGTAATAAATTACTACTTTCACTCTTTCCATGTTAAATCAACTTATTCATGGGATTTGGTTAATATTTTACAGGTTTAAATGTCCTATAGATGAGCAGTTGGCACTTTTTTTAAGTATAAATGGATTTTATTCTACTCAAGCATTATGCTCTTGCCAATGTTATGCTATGAACCTAAATATACATGTCACCAATAATTTAAAGGTATATCAGGCTTCAATGCTCATTAACTGATCATTATATAATAATCACAGACGGACAAGGCTCATAAACTTCTTCTTTTTTGTGTGTGTGCCTAGGCTCTTAACTTGCTTTGCCATAGTCTTTAGAGGATAACACCTAGCAATCCAACAGAATTTAGGTAACCATATCCACTGCAAAGTTAGTGGTGCAATGAATCCTATTCATGTTTTCTAAAGAAGTAGCAAAAGGATTAATTGCGTTTTAGGGTTTATGGTTTCTATGAGGTAGCTATTTAGCATCTAGTGTTTTGATTGTGGCAATTTGTGGTCTAACGTTGTCATTTGAATTATTAGTAAAGTTTAGTGTACACATCCTAAGATTACATAACCAGGCTGGATACTAATTCAAAGTCCATTGCTAATTGCTATAAGGGTACATATTAATTAACACCCAATTTTTCTTTTCTTTTTATTTTCTTTTCACTTACAAATTAATACGCTTAAAGGGGACCAGAAAATTGTGGTGATTCTCCAAAGCATTCAAAAATAGACACACATAAAAACCCTAAATGAAGCTAATTAAAAGTAAAGCATACCTATTTAGGCTACCCTTTCAATCAAAAAGGGTGGGAAAGGAATTAAGAAAATACCAAAAAAAAAACTGCATAAATCTTTAGTCCTCACAATTTCTAACTGATTACGGTGCATAGAACATAAGAACATACAATTCAAACAAATAAAGAGATAACTAACACACAAACACACAAACAAGCAAACAAACCTTTGGTGGAGCCGGTGATTAAAACGTTGAAAGGAGGAAGCATTGGCTCTGTTTTGGACTGGGCCCTTACCGGAATAGGAAATCGAGGTTTGGAAATTGATGGAGTCGAGGAGAAATGCGAATGGGAGGAATTGAGGAGATTTTGGCGGGAATGAAGAACAGTCGATAGAGTTAAAGGTTCCAATCCAAGGAAAAACGATGGAGATTGAGAAAGAGAAGGGAGGAATGGTTGAAGACATAGAGAAGAAGAGGAAGAAAGGATTGCAGTTATCGCCATGGCGAAAGAACAAGTTCCAGAACCAATCTGTTCAAAGTCAGTTGAGGACAGGAGAGAGGTAGAGAAAAAGATAGAAGATAAACCCGGTTTTGGATTGTGTTGTTTCTAGTGGAGAAAGCAGGAATTCGTGGGAAGTGGAAAAAATATATTCCCTTCGCCCACAATAATATGCAAAAAAAACCTCTTTTAAACGTCTCATAATAATTTGTACTTTTCTAAAATGAAAATGGGATTCACTTATCTCTATTTACAACACTTTTCAAATTTACTGATGATGCCAAAATCGTCAAATCAGTTCAAATCCAAGCGATCGTCTGTTCCGGAGATTGCTAGGCCTGAAAATAAGACAAAACACATAAACTAAGCCGGGACTTGACCGACGAAGGCCCTCCGGCGTGAGAATAAGTCACGGTTTTGTGGTGAGAAACTAAATTGACAGAGTTTATGTATGTAAAAAGTAACGTACCAAATATTGTGCTATATGACTTGTATTTATAGGGATGGATTGATAGAATCCATGTTGAATTGAATTGGTAAAGAGATAAGATATGATCCTAGGAGGATTATATCTGTTAAGGAGTCATTGTTTGACTTGAATTGATGTAGACGGTTACAATCCTGATTGGATAATAACTGTTGAATCCTTGTTTGAATAGGACTGTTCAATCTGCTTGTCGGATAGCCGAGGAACGTAAATGCCTTATCTCGGCATTTGTGTGTAAGCCGAGATGCATGATTTAGCTTCCTCGTCCATTAATGGTCTGACGGCATGTGAATATGCCGAGACGCATGATTCTGTCTCCTCGTCATATGAAGTTATGCCGAGGTAAGAACTTTTCTCTCCTCGTCATTTATGACATCTCGGAGCGTGATGAGCCAAGGAAATAATATGAAGAGTCCGTTGTCAATGTTAAGGCCGAGGAGATACCTCTCGGCATACGAGGTGGGTATCCTCGGTACTTGTAATTGGGGCATTTATACTTGTATATTGGGCCTTGATAAGCTTTGTTGGTGACGACATACGAGACCGAGGAAGCCCATGATTGCTTCTTATAACTTGTATACGGATTATGTTTATAGCCCAATCCATTTGGGCCCAACCCGAGCAAGCCCATGTTCATATCTCGATTTATACTGTTCAGTGGCCCCCGACTTTCTAGCTCGGCCTAGGACGAGGAGAAAGTCATCTCGTCTTCGGCTTACGGAATACGAACAGGTTTTGCCACGCGTCAGAGACGCTTCAGTAGTGCGCCGTTTCATTATCCGTCGGTTATTACCATGATAAGTGGTGGGCCCCCAAGTCTGACGTGCCTCGAAAGTTGTTGCCGGCATTTAATGTTGGTGGCGCTATACCTGGTTACTTGCTTTACCCATGGGTTTGACCCGACTTTAGTGAGTATAAAAACCAAATTCTTATTTCATTTGAACCTTTCAGCATCAGAGAGATTGAGAGCATATTGCAAGGATTGAGCATTAAACCCTCCGGTGAGTTCTTGAGCTACTCATACCCAGTTTCCGGCGAGCTCGAAGTTTCCGGTGAAGTTGTTTCAGCATCTAATTTCAACCGCTTTCCAACCAACAGGTATGCATTTTCTTCCTTTTTATGCTTTTTCGTTTAGGATTTTGCCATTTCTAGGGTTTTAGAAGGGATTTTGGTGTAAAATACCGCCATTGCTAAGCTTGTTGAAGCTTCTTTTCTAAAAAAATTTTACTCTTGAATACTTGTTCTTTGAATCTTGTGTGAATTTCTTGGATACTTGTATGAATTCTTCCCTTGATTCTTGATTACCCCTTAGAAAATGGCTCGTTCTTGGGACCATTCCCCCCGATTTCGCTTTGGGTATCACAAGGGCAATCTGAGAGTTTACCGGAGAGAGAGAGGGCCATGGTTGTTGGTGACCTTGGCGGAGATGGGGGAAATGTTGAGGAAATATGGCCGCACCAAAATGTTCATTCAATACCCAGATAGCACCAGGATAGATAGGATTGAATCGTCGTCCCTCAATGTCGTTCTGTTTGAGGATAGGGCCAAGATGATGGAGCACATTGAATTGTTCTACCCATCCTCGGATCATATTGCTCGTGAGCGTCTGAGTGGTAAGGCTCCCTCCTTGGCCTAACTATAATGACGAGGGGGGCATCCCTCTTCCCCGTCGTAAGCCTAGCCTTGGACAATGACTAATTTTGGTTCCTTGGCTTTTTTGCAGATATGACGGGAAGAGGGGGTGAAGCCTCCTCGTCTACAAAAATTGTCAAGAAGAGACGTATGGCCAAGATCTCGGCCTTGAAAGAAAGGAAGGAGGATGCCAACAGTCGCAACCTCCTACTGAATGTTCAGGGTGATCAACCCCTTCCCCTCAAATTGCACGAGGAAGTTGAAGCCGAGGAGAGGGGCTCTGAGGAACAAGAAAATTTATCAACTTCAGAGGAGCATAGCCCCCACGTTGGTGCTGCTGAGGAGGTGGACGCTCAATCAACCGAGGACACTGGCCTCGTCCAGCGGCATTTCGGCTCCAAAAGGCCTCAAGGCGTTCCTACCGAGGAGCCTGCTACTAAGAGGGCTGCCATGGAATCTTTCAACCCCCAAGCTCCTCCTCCCCTTACCATCCAATCTGTGAAAACCCAAGAGGAGGCCGAGGAGCTTGCTCGACGTTTGGAAGCAAATGTCCCTCGTCTGAGGGGCATCCCTTTGCAAACCAGGAAGGGCCCCTTGTTGAGATTGGGCCGAGCTCCCGTACAAAGGGACATGGACGAGGAGGCATATGAGGAGCTTGTTCGTGACAAGCCAAGCAAGGAGAACTTGCTATGTCGCAAGGGAATGTTGATTGCCGAGGTAATTATCTAGTATATTTAGTCTCGTTGACCTCGTAATTTTATGCTTGATCAGGTATCTAACATTAATCCATCTTGCAGCTTGCTTCTGTCACGGCGTATGAGAATGTCTTATCCAAGGCCACGGACAAGCAATTGTATGAAGTCAAGGCCGCCCAAAAGAAGGGTGAGGTGGAGAAAGCAGCTTTGGCTGAGCTGTTGAAGGCGAAGGATGCCAAGCTCGAGGAAGCTCAGGCAAAGGTTGATGCCGAGGTGATGAGGGCCGAGGAGGCTCGCGAGCAAGCTCAGGAAGCCCGTACAAAAGCCGAGGAACATCTCCGGCAGAAGGAGGTAGAGCTGGCTGAGGAGAGGAGGCTCAAGGCCGAGGTCCTGGTAAGGGCCGAGGAAGCCGAGGCCAAGTGCCGAGGGTTTGTAGCTACTCTTCCTTCTAGGGAAGAGGAAGTTGTGACCCATTTTAAGGAGAGCCAGGCTTTCCAGGACGCCGTGGACGCAAAGATGGCGACCATGTTTGAGGACGGCTACCTTCACTTGGCCCGTCGTCTGTTGGCTGATCCCACCACTGGCTTGGATATAAATAAGATTGCTCTGCTGATCAGCCAGGATCAATATGACGAGGAAGCTAGGGCTTTTCACCACCTTGTTCCGTTTTCTCAATATAACTTGGACATTATGGCTGGGGAAGACGCCCGGGCGGGCAGAGAAGCTTGAAAGCCCTCGTCTGTTGATCCTGGCAATCTCAAGGCCTTGGTAGAGGCCATTGAAGACGAGGGCATGGAGGCTGAGGTCGAGGGGGGAGATGCCGAGGAGGCTAATGCTCGAACTGAACAGACTATCCCTCCTCCCCCTAGTCCTGCTACAGATGATTTCTTGGATAAACCTTTTGAGGACACTCAGGCTTAGGATTTTTTTCCTTTTTTCTCTTTGATGTAATAGTGATAGGACTTGTAATTTCTTTTGAATATTAATGAAAAAGTCCTTTTGTTTTAATTCATGTCATTTCAATGAATTGTTTGGGTGCTTGTTTGTATGCTATGTATAGGCACAAGGCTTGCAAAGGGGGAAGTCGAGGAGAGTCCCTCGTCCCCGGTTATGAAGTAAGTTGTTAGTCCAAGGTGAGGTCCTTGGGCTTTGACTATACTTTAAGTCGTATAGGCCGAGGAGGGGCTCCTCGGCTTTGACTGTTATGTGATTTCTTCTTTTTCGTCTCCTTATGCCGAGGAAGATGACTCGTGCACAGGTTTCAGACGTGATGCCTTTTAGTCTTAGTGACAAGGTGTTTCCTTGTCTTGACGTGAGGCAAGTCAATAGGCCGAGGAGAGGTCCTCGGTCTTGATTGTTGGAACCTTGTAATCCTTGAATCGAGGCAGACCCTCGTCAGGATGTAAGGTAAGCCAGTAAGTTGAGGGAAGATCCTCGTGTTGGCTGTTAGGAACTTAGTCATTGAGTCAAGGCGGACCCTTGTCAAGACGTAAGTCATGCATTTTGAAGAGTCGGGGATAAGATCCTCGTCTTCCGGTGCTTGTGTCAGGAGTTGATAGTTGCCTTGCATATTGGAAGAAGTTGCTTTCATAAACTAGAACGCGATTACATCAAACTGCAATCCTATCAAACTGAAAAGTAAAAAACTGAAAATGGAAAACTAATCTATTAAAAAATGAACTAGACTAATGATAGTATTTTCGAAGATTGTCGGAGTGTCATGTATGCTTGAGATCCTTCCCCTCCTTAGTCTTCAATCTGTAAGTCCCCTCTCTAATGACTTGTGTGATGATATAGGGACCTTCCCAATTTGGGGAGAGCTTGTTTTGTTCTACCTTCCGACCAGTTGCCTCGATTTTTCTAAGTACCCAATCGCCTACTTGGAATACTCTTCTGATAACTCTCTTGTCATGATATGCCTTGGTCCTTTGTTTGTAGTTCACCATCCTCATCTGTGCAGCTAGTCGTTTCTCATCTATCAGGTCTAGGTCTAGGAGCCTATTAACCTTATTGACTTGCTCATTGTAGTGGGAGTTTCTCACAGTTGGAATGGCCATTTCAGCTGGTTCCATAGCCTCAGAACCGAAGGTTAATGCGAATGGGGTTTCCCCGGTTGGCCCCCGGGTGGTTGTGCGAACAGCCTATAAGGCTAGGGGAAGTTCGTCCAACCATCTACCCTCGCGCCCTTCAAGGTTCTTGGTAAGGGCTGTTAGGACTAGTTTATTGGCAGCTTCTGCTTGACCGTTGCCTTGAGGTTTGCTAACTGATGACTTTGCATGGCGGACTTTGACTCTTCCCAATTATGTTGTAAATGCCGTAGAAAATTGGAGTCCATGATCAGAAACAATTGTGTGGGGAGGCCAAATCGACACCAGATGTAGTCGTGGACAAAGTTGATTGCGTTCTCTTCCGTTATCTTGGCTAATGCCTTAGCTTCTATCCACTTGGAGAAATAATCAACAGCTACTATCACGTACTTGCAATTACCACGGGCGGGAGGGAAGGGTCTGATGATGTCGATTTCCCACATATCAAATGGCCACGTAGGTATTACAAGTGTCTGCTCAACTGCCGATAGTCTAGAAATGTTTGAGAATCTCTGGCACTTATCACATTTTCTAACATAAGCGTGCGCGTCCTCCCTCAGGTTTGGCCAGTAGTAACCTAGTGTGATGATCTTGTCAGCTAAGGTTCTGGCCCCCGGGTGTCCGCCGCAAACACCTTCATGTACTTCTGCCAAGAGGTTCTCAATTTCCTTAGGATAGACACACCTTAGCAGGGGCTTGGTGAAAGATCTTCGGTAGAGGACTCCATTCATAACTGTGAACCTTGGGGACCTCTTCTTGATAAGTTTGGCTTGTGTTTCATCTTCCGGAAGTTGGCCCTTCTCGATGTAGTCCATGTAGTTGTCGATCCAGCATCTCTCCTCTTCATCTAGGAGCATGATTTGTAATCTTTCATACGCAGGTTCCTCAGTAAAAACTACGTATGGATTGGTTTTAGACTTAGACACGTCCATATTAGCTAGTTTAGATAGAACGTCTGCGATCTGGTTATCCTCCCTGCCAATTTGTTTGAGTTCGAAAAACTCCATTTTCTTTGTCATGTCTAGGACCAGGTCTCTATATTTGGTAAGGGTGGGGTCTTAGGTGTTATACTCTCCCTTTACTTGTTTGACAACTAGTTGGGAGTCACAGAATGCCGCCACCTTGGTTGCTCCGTAGAAGGAAGCCAACTCGATACCAAATATTAGAGCTTCGTATTCGGCTTGATTGTTAGAGGCAGGGAACTTGAATCGGATGATATCTTGCATAGTGTACTCTCCTTCCGGGCTTGCTAGTACAATTCTATCTCCGCTTCTTTCCCTTGTAGCTGATCCGTCCGTGTACAAGATCCAATAGTTGGTTGGGAGTTCAATGGGAGACTCTTCTTCTTTCGTAGTGTTTTGCTTACGGGAAGTGGGGAGGTCTTTCGCCCATGAAGGCGGTCTCGGCGGCCATGAAGTCAACCAGAGGCTGTGCCAGGAGGGTCTTCCTTGGTTGGTAAGTGATATCAAACTCAGTTAGAGCGATTGACCAATTTAGGGGACGTCCGGAGCCGTCCAACTTATGCAGGATCTTCTTCAATGGTTCATTAGTGTATACTGTGATAGGGTGCGTGAAAAAATAGGCACGTAGCTTTCTTGAGGCAATGACTAGGGCGTACGCTATCTTTTCCACGTTGAAGTATCTGCTTTCCACGTCAGATAATGCCTTAGAGACATAGTAGACGGGCTTCTGCGCTCCTTCTTCATTCCAAACTAGAACAGCTGCGACTGCATGATCAGTGGCGGCTAGGAATACATACAGCATCTTATCGGTAATCGGACTACTAAGCAAGGGAGGGGAACCCAAGTACTCCTTCAACCGGAGGAATGCTTCGGAACATTCGGGAGTCCAGGAGAAGCTCTTGGTACCCTTCAAGACCTTGAAGAAAGGCAGTGATTTTTCGGCGGATTTGGCTATGAATCTTCCCGGTGCCGCTATTCTTCCATTTAATCTTTGAACCTCCTTGATGTTGGTAGGTTCCTTCATGTCAATTAATGCCTTGATTTTCTCGGGGTTTGCCTCAATTCCCCTCTTTGATACCATGAAGCCCAAGAACTTTCCAGCTGTCACCCCAAATACACACTTACTTGGGTTTAACTTCATGTTATTGGCTTGGATGTTGTTTATTGTCTCTTCCAAGTCCGGGGTGTGACTTCCCTCCTTGGTCTTAATGACCATGTCATCGATGTAGGCCTCCATGTTCCGGCCTATTTGTACGCCAAATACTTGATTCACCATCCGTTGGTACGTGGCACCCGCATTCTTGAGCCCAAAAGGCATCATAACATAACAATAATTTCCCCCAGGTGTTTGGAAGGCCGTCTTTTCGATGTCCTCTTCCGCTATTTTGATCTGATGATTGCCTGAATAGGCATCTAGGAAACTGAGTGTACGGTGTCCAGCAATGGAGTCAACCAGCTTGTTAATTCTGGGATGAGGATAACTGTCTTTAGGGCAGGCTTTGTTGAGATCAGTGAAATCGATGCACATTCGCCACTTCCCATTTTGCTTCTTCACCATTACTACATTGGCCAACCAAACGGGGTACTTGACTTCACGAATAATTCCGGCGCTCAGTAACTTTTGCACCTCTTCCTTTATAGCTTCCTCCTTGTCTCTTGCGAAATTTCTCCTTGTCTGTGAAATGGTTTTTGCCAATGGATCAACTTCCAAGCGGTGGAGTGCTACTTCCTCATTGATCCCTCTCATGTCTTCGACTCTCCAAGCAAAGATGTCGAGACTGTTTTTTAAGAGGGAGATGATCTCTTCCTTTTCTTCTGGAGATACTGGCCCCCGAGTTTGATTTTTTGCTCAGGATAGTCAGGATTGATGACCACCTCTTCCAGCTCGTCCACAGGCTCCATTTCAGGACCATCTCGAAATTTCAGGGACTCGATGATAATTTCTCTAATTCTCCTTCCCTCATTATTATTCACGTTGAGGCCCTCTTCTTCCATTAGTTCATCAACGTCGAGCGGATCGACCGTCCTCAAGTCATGGTTGGCCCCCGAGTTCTGGCCATTGACGAGAATGGGATCTTCCTCAAAGACGGATGGAACTATGCCCTGGTCAGCTGCAATTTCTAGGACCATGGGCTCTTCGTCTAGGACCTCACGGATATAGCTCACCCTAGAGCCGGTATGGGTGGTTTTCAGAGACTTAGAGATTTTGATATTGTCCTCAGGGGTGTCTATCTTCACACTTTTAGATTTTTTCCGACTCTTCACGACATGCTCCAAGAAGTCCTTGGCGGTCGCCCTCACGCATCCAATTCCAGAACGAGTAGGAAATTTGACCCGTTGGTGAGGAAGGGAGGCGACCAACCCAAGTTTTGCTTGACTTGGAATACCCAGTATTGCATGATAGTCTCTTGTTAGATCCATGACTACGAAGGTAACGGTAGCCGTGGATCGGAAGGGGTGTTCGCCAATTTCTAGTTCCAGCTCAACAGTTCCCTTAGAACCAACTTTGTGGTTGGTGAAGCCTTCCAACCTTCCGTGATACGGTTCCAGTGAGGTATCTTTCAGGCCCATCTGTTGGAAGGCAGAGTAATATAGGATATCGCGGGAGGCCCCCGTGTCAACAAGTAATCTTTCAGATTCCACATTATCAATTCGACCCTTTATCACCAAGGGTTGTTCACTGGCAGCACGACTCCCTGCCAATTCATTGGGAGAAAAACTAATCACCTCCTCCACTTTATGAACCCAAGCAGGAACATGGTACACTTTGCTCAGTTCATGGATTTGGTTTCTTAGCTGTCTGGTAGAGACTGTCTCTTCTCGGATCACATGCAGCTTGGCCCTAGGAGGCCTTTGTTCTCCCTCTTCGCTTTTATCATCATCTTCACTTTCCTCTTTCTTCCGTTTTCGCTTGCCATCTTTCTTCATGACATAGCGATCTAGCTTTCCCTCATCAACCCACCATTGGATCATTTTCTTGAGGGCCAGCAGCCTTCAGTATTGTGACCATGGTCCTCGTGGAAATCACAGAATTTGGAAGTGTCACGAGGGAATTTCGGTTTGTTGCTTAATGGACGGGGTGGTGGAAGATTTACTAGCTGCATGATCTCCGTGATGGGTTTGGTAAGAGGGGTGAATACTTCAGGCTTCTCAGTGCTTCTTGTTCTATTCTTCCCCTTGGACCCCTTACCATTCCCATTGTCATTGTGGCGATTTCCAGCCGCCTCTGGTTCCGCCTTGTCAGATCCCCTTTTCTTGCTTTTATCTTCAGTCATTGTGATGGCGTAAGCCACGTGGTACAATTCAGACTTGGACTTAGGTTCTCGGGCGGAGAGTTCATAGATGAGGGGATCGGATTTCAATCCGGAGTTAAAACAAACAATAACCTCCCTGTCAGTGAGGCTTTCTTCCACTTGGTCGTACAAACTCACGAAATCGGTTGTAATAACTGAGGGTGGTTTCCCCCTTCCCTTGCTCGATATTGGCGAGGTCGGTCAATCTCATCTTCCTCCTTCCAGCTATGGCAAAGTGGTCCAAAAACATTCTCCTCATGCCTCTCCAGCTATCGATGCAACCTTTTTTCAGCTCACGGAACCGGAGTCGAGGCATTCGGGAGAAGGTGCTTGCGAAAGCTTTATAGAGCATGTCATCAGCTATAGTGAGGAGGTTCATGGTTTGTTCGAAACTTTGCACATGGTCTTTCGCATCGGTGGTTCCGTTGTACTTTTCAAAGCTCGGGACCTTAAAGTGAGGATTTGGTGGTGCATCAGTTATCCTCTGGGAGAAAGGACGAGTGGACCAGTCATAGTCGTCATTATCAACCTTCTTTCCCATTTCCATGTCATCAAGTCTCTGCTTCAAGAGTTCCCATTGTCTAGTTTCCACTCCCTTATCGTTGCTAGAGTGGGTGCTGCGTTGGGAGCTGCGGGTCGATTTATCCTTGGGGTGACCATTCACCCTACTGTGTTCCACGTCGTTTCGGTGGCTGTCACGTTTAGATGGAGCCTTATTGTGCCTTTGCTCCAGCTCGTGACCACCAAGTAACATTCTGTATGGCTCGGGAGTTCTCGGCCGTACAAACTCACGATTTCGAGGACGAGGAGAATCTCTACGAGGACGAGGGGAATCCTGGCGAGGTCGACGAGGACGAGGTGATCCGGGACGACGAGGAGCCATGACGAGACGAGGTGGTGACATACGCTTGGTCAGACTGAGCCTCGTCCTTAGGTCCCTTGAGTTCACTTCCTGTTCCCTGGAACTCAACTCGCTTCTCAGGTCAACCACCTGGTCTTTCTTCTGATTGTCATGCCGAGGACGGGGAGGATCTCGGAGGGCCTGCTTAGGTTGTACAGCAGGATCGAGGGGAGGACCTCGTCGCTCACCCTGCTCCCTTCCACGAGAGTTGCCCATCGACGGCAACATGAATTCAGCCATGGAATTGTCTGGATCTAATTGCAAAAGAGCAGCTTGTGTTTCATACATCCTCTGCAACGTCTCCATCTGTCTATGTAACAACGTTCGTCGGTCAACGGGTTGAGTTCCTTCTGCTTGGCCGACGTCGGCATTCTTCGTCGCCTTCCTTCCTACTCGTTTCCCGCGAGGGCGAGTAGGACGAGGAAGATTAGCACCTTCTCCCTCGACATTTGGCTGCCCCATGGAACGAAGAGTCATGGCGAGGGGAGGTGGTCCTTCAGGCTGAGGTGGAGGAGGAGGAAGCACCTCGGCATTGGGGTTGACCCCGTTCACTTGAGTCTGCTCCTCGGCAGTAACACTTATAAATCGTCCGTCCTCCATTGCAAATCACAATTGTAATAAAAAAATAACCAATTGGGCGAATTTCAAAATAATAAAGATTTCCAACCAAATTTTGGGGCAAATTTCAACGCCAAACGAAATTGCAGATTGCAATTTTGACAACGCCAAATTTTCCGGCCAAAAACGCTAGTTTCAAGCAAAATCTGTGCAAATTTCGGCTGAATCTGCAGAATCCGGCCAAAATTGGAATAGAACCAAACGGAACAGATTTTCCGTTGAATCAATAACAAAATTCGGCAAGAGTATGGCTTCAGGCGAACTTTTTCCAGGCCAAACAAAGGGTGTTTGAATCGATTTCCCGGCAATGGAACCAATTGATGATGCCAAAATCGTCAAATCAGCCCAAATCTAAGCGATCGTTTGCTCTGGAGATTGCTAGACCTGAAAATAAGACAAAACACGTAAACTAAGCCGGGGCTTGACCGGCGAAGGCCCTCCGGCGTGAGAATAAGTCACGGTTTTGTGGTGAGAAACTAAATTGACAGAGTTTCTGTATGTAAAAAGTAACGTACCAAATAAGGTGCTATATGACTTATATTTATACGGATGGATTGATAGAATTCATGTTGAATTGAACTCGTAAAGAGATAAGATATAATCTTCAAATGATTATATCTGTTAAGGAGTCATTGTTTGACTTGAATTGATGTAGATGGTTACAATCCTGATTGGATAATAACTGTTGAATCCTTGTTTGAATAGGACTGTTCAATCTATTTGCCGGATAGCCGAGGAACGTAAATGCCTTATCTCGGCATTTGTGTGTAAGCCGAGATGCATGATTTAGCTTCCTCGTCCATTGACGGTCTGACGGCATGTGAATATGCCGAGACGCATGATTCTGTCTGCTCGTCATATGAAGTTATGCCGAGGTAAGAACTTCTCTCTCCTCGTCACTTATGACATCTCGGAGCTTGTTGAGCCAAGGATATAGTATGAAGAGCCCGTTGTCAATGTTAAGGCCGAGGAGATACCTCTCGGCATACGAGGAGGGTATCCTCGGCACTTGTAATTGGGGCATTTATACTTGTATATTGGGCCTTGATAAGCTTTGTTGGTGACGACATACGAGACCGAGGAAGCCCATGATTGCTTCTTATAACTTGTATATGGATTATGTTTATAGCCCAATCCATTTGGGCCCAACCCGAGCAAGCCCATGTTCGTATCTCGGTTTATACTGTTCATTTACTATTCTCTCCACTCATTCTCTCTCCTATTTTACTTTTACACTCACAACACATCACATTTATCACTTTTTACCTTAATTCCCGCACCGACACAAAAAGTGCATAGATTTGTGGGACGGAGGGAGTACTCCCTCAGTCCCAGGTCAGTGCGAACTTATTTTCTTTTTTGTTCGTCTCAGGTGAGCGTGAACTGTCCAAAATGGTAAAGAATCTTTACTATTCCACCCACTCATTCTCTTTCCTACTTACTCTTACAGTCACAACACCAATCAACTTATTATTCTTCCCACTCATTCTCTCTCCTATTTAATTTTTCATACTCACAAACACCTCCTTCCACTATTTATCTCTCTCACTTTTCCTTAATTTGTGTGTCAACAATTTTGGTCCACACTCACCTGGGACGGAGGGAGTATACCGTACTCCCTCCGTCTCATTTGAAGCTTCACTTTTTGTCAAAACAAGTGTCCCGTTAAAAGATTCACATTTTTTAAAATGGCAAAAAATCTTTACTATTCCACCAACTAATTCTTTCTCCTACATTACTTTTATACTCACAACACCAATCAACTTTAATATTTTCTTCACTCATTCTCTCTCATATTTTACTTTTATACTCACAACATTTTCTCCACTAACCTTTTTTTCTTAATTTGCGTGTCATGCTCAAAATGGTAAAGTAATAAATGGGACAGAGGGAGTATATGTTATAGTGCTTTTTTTTCAAGGTATAGGAGAGTTGAAATTGAAAAAATTATTATTTTTAATGGTAAAATGTTATTTTTTTCTAAATTTAATGATAGAAAAAAAAATCTCCAAAATCAAGGGGGTTGGATTAGACGTGTCCAAAATCTAACCGGAACCGGCTAATCGACAGTTTTTAATCGGTCAACTAACCGGTCAAACCGTTAATCGGTTTAACCGTAACAGGATTAACCTAAACCGGCGGTTAACCGGTTATAACCGTTTAAATAACCGGCGATTATAACCGGATTAACCGTCAATTTTTTAACGTTTCCAGTTAGTTTTTAGGAATTCGAGTTAGTTTTTTAGAATTTCAGTCATTTTTTAACGTTTTCAGTTAGTTTTTCAGAATTTCAGTTAGTTTTTTGAAATTCCAGTCAGTTTTTATATAACTTTTTCCAAAAAAAATCACTAATAACTAACATCTCAATTTCAAATAGTATTCTTTATTAAAAAAAAAGGGCTTATAGAGTACAAAAGTTAACAGAAAGTGTTAAAAAATCCGTTAAAAGGACTAATCTGAAAAAAAAGGCTTCAATTAACCGTTTTAACCGAATAAATCGTGTTAACCGGTTATAACCGTTAACCGGATAACCATAACCGTTAGTACACGGTTAACGGTTAGGTTACGATTAAGTTTTAACGGTTTTTTTAACCAGCGGTTATAACCGTTTGGACACGTCTAGGTTGGATAACCTCATTGAGCTTCAAGTGGATTCGCCACGGGTTGTTTCAAATTTGAGATAGTTTTCATAAGTTATTGTTCAATAATCTATAATACAATACAAGGTCAATTAACTGCTTTTTATATATCACATAAGTGGTGGTTCAGATTTAAAGTTAGAAAAATGATCAAACGGCTGAAATTAAACAGTCTCCTATTTTCTTTTTTAATATTCATTTTCCATTTTCTCCTTTATATTTTTCTTTTAACTATTATTTCTTTTTGCAGATGACTTAAGTTTTTTTTTTTTAACAAATTCACTAAGATTTGGTAAGATTTTTTTTTTTTTTTACAGAAAAACCGATTATAAATAAATGATCATTTTTTTATTTTTTTAATTATTTAGTATACTCCTTAAAAAAAGGTTTAGGGTTTATATATACTCTTTCTTTCAAAAAAATTGAATTGGGTATTTTTTTTTCTTTTTTATTTATGTGTATTCCAATTTTATTTATTTATTTTTCTCTTTAATTTTATTAAGATCATTTATTTAAGGAGTGTATCTTAACATAATAATTACTATTATATATAATTAAGTTTTTGAACGATTTTAGAATCTTTTAAAAAAATGATTTTCGAAAAATGTTTGTACCTAAATCAATTAAAAAATCATTCGTCATGATTACTTAAGTTTTTTGTTTCGAACATTGGATAAAAATAAGATAGGGGATGGGTTATGGATTATAATTAATACTCCCTCCGTCCCACGTGAATGTAAACTTATTTCTATTTTGGTCCGTCCCACGTGAATGCAAACTTCCCAAAATGGCAAAGAATATTCACTATTCCACCCACTCATTCTCTCTTCTACTTCACTTTTACACTCACAATATTCTCTCTCCTCACTATTCCTCCCACTCATTCTCTCTCCTATTTAATTTTCCATACTCACAACATTTAACTTTTTCTCTTTCTTACATCACTTTTCCTTAATTTCCACATCCAAAAAGTTAGTCCACATTCACGTGGGACGGAGGGAGTATTTATTATTTATATGATTAATGGATTGGGTTGGGGTTACGAAAAAAAATAATGGTAAAAGGGGGATTAAAAAAATATTTTTTTACTAACCCTAAATGGATAACGGTTCCGGATAATCGACTTCCCCATATTCTCTTCGGCAGTTACACAAACAAACCACCTTCCATCAAATGTTGATTATGGAACAAAATAATCTTTAGGGTAATGGGTAGATTTTTTATTTTTATTTTTCTGGGATGGGGGGAAGGCGATTTCATCATTTCTTTAATTTGTGTACTGTCACCGTGCCAGTGGCACGGATAAGAAAATACTAGTCTATAATACAATACATGGTCAATTAACCGCCTCTTATCTACCACATAAGTGGTAATTCAGATTTAAAGTTAGAACATTGATCTGACGGCCCAAATCCTTCCTCCCTCCCTCCTTCAACCGTCCGTAACTTTCCATAACTGTCCTATTTTCTTTTTTAATCTTCCTTTTCCTTTTCCTCCTTCCTATTTTCCTTTTTAACTATTATTTTGTTTTTGCAGATGACTTAAGATTTTTTTTTAATGAATTCCCTAAGATTTGGTAAGATTTTTTTCTTTTTTTTTAAATAGAAAAACCGATTATAAATAAATGATCATAAAGCACATTGTTGAAAGTAAATTCCTTTCCGGATGTCATCTTATAACCACCTTCCCTTGACATATGATGTCAGAAGTGGCCGAATTCCCCATAAATAATTTTTTGCCATTTTTCATAGCTTCAAAATTACTAAACATGCCTTTGTTGGAACACACATGTTTAATAGCACCGGTGTCAATTCACTACTTATTTGGATTTGATCCCACCATATTTACCTCGGAAACTACCGTCGCAAGGTGCATCTCGGACACATCTCTAGCAATGTCTTACACCATGTTCGCTTCACGAGCTTTCTTTGGCATCCTACGTGTCGAAGCCTTGTGGCCTTCACCACCACAATAACAAGCTCCTATGAACCTCTTCTTGAAAACCCCTCCTTCAGGCTTCAAATTGAACTACCTCTTAGTTGTTCCAACTTTGGCTTTACCATTGCATTTACCTTTGGAGCTTTGGCCATGCTCCACTACATTGGCTTTCGCCACACTTGGGGTAAACCTTTTCTCGGCAACTCTATTGCCTTCCTCAATACTAAGTCGAAGGGTAAGCCCTTCAACGTTTATCTCCTTTCTCTTATGCTTTAGGTAATTCTTGAAATCATTCCAAGCGGGAGGCAACTTTTCAATAATTGCCACCACTTGAAAACTTCCACTTAGCCATACCCTCGGCAATTATCTCGTGCAAAATCATTTGAAACTCATCCACTTGAGACTTCACAGTTTTTGAGTCCACCATCTTAAAATCAAGAAAACGAGCAACAATAAACTTCTTTGTTCCCGCATCCTCAAATTTTTACTTGTGGTCCAAGGACTCCCATAATTCCTTAGCGTTCTTCTTCTCTTTAAACACATTGTAGAAAGCATCAGACAGTCCATTAAAAACATAGTTCTTGCAAAGTAATTCCCCATGTTTTCAAGCTTGAACCGCAACCAAGGTTGTTATATCCATCTCGTTTGGCATATCTTCTTTCAGATACTTAGCCAAATTTAGAGTGGTCAAGTCAAAAAGCATTTTTGCTGCCACCTCTGGAAGTCGTGGCCAACAAATTTTTCTGGCTTTTCAGCATGGGGGTAGAGATGTGCACAGTTTGAGAATTCGTCACAACATCAGTGCCTTGATAACCATTTCCAGTTTGGGTCACACTCATAGTTTCCTTTCCAGTCAAATTCTATTCAGTAGTAGTTTCTGAAACAGAAAATAATTCTATCAGTTCAATATTTCTGTAAAACGTATCCCTTCTCAAGGGAATAAGTCTTAAGTTCGTTGGCAAAATTACAATGACAGAAAGAAATATAATTATAGAAATTGAATTACAATTATAAACTGAAATTGGAATTGAAACAATAAACTGTAAAGAAATTAAATCAGCAGTAACAAAATCTGGTTATGCACGAGCCCTGATAAATCAGTCTTCTTAAGACTTATTTGTCCCCTCACCGTTAATGCTTGAGGCTGTCTTAGACGTGAGTCTCACAGGACAGAACGTTTGAACCAGGGGCACTTTGCACCTAAAGTTCCCGACGAACTGGCAGTGTGCCTGGACAGTATCACCAAGATGCAAATATGCAAGTAGGCCAAGAAAGAGATGTAACAATATGCAACAAGAGAGAGAGAGAGAGAGAGAGAGAGAGAGAGAGATAGAGCAGGTTGATGGAAAACTTGGTGTGTTTAAATGGATTGTGATGGCTACATTTTCAAATGCCGAAATGAATAGTCATAATTAATCACGAAATTAACACCATTTTAATTTTGTATTAAAATTGATTCGGCTATTACAAAAAAATAAATCAAATATGATATTAAGTTTGAGTAGTAGTAGCGTGATTAGGAGCCACATTCGTATCCGCAGAACGCACGTGCACATAGAACCTTTATGCCACACATTAATACCCCTTGCCAAAGTGTACCAGTATTTAAACTTGCTATCTTTTACATTCCCATTTCATGTGGGATAACCACATTTTTTCACTTTTAATCCACTAACTTTGAGCCTTAATATCTTATTCATCCATCAACCATTTTGAACAAATAAATATTTGATTTCAAGGTTCTCATGGAGTAAAACACAAACCGACATTCGATTTGGTCATTTAAATAATAACCCATTTAGAAAAAAAATCTAAAATTTCCTTCACACCCACTTGTACTTTCCAACATGTGACAAGTACTGCTCGGGTGTGAATAACACACTACTTTTTCCCATGTATTGGAAGAGGAATACCCTTTTGATCATGAGATCTTTGATATTGTTGTTATTCAATCAAATCTTTTTTTCTTTTAGGCATTTCATCGAACATCTTTTAAGCTCTTCTAGACTCCCTGAACCTACTAAACATCATGTTACAGCAAAAATCTCATAATCTCTTGTCAACCGTGCCAATATCAAATACGTATATAGAAGCTCGTGAATCACACGTCTTCAGTAAATTTCATTTGGATAGTGTTAGACAAATAGTACATTGAGGAGAAAAGAAAAAATTGAAATATATAATAAATAACATATACACTTATGAAATAGAAAACGAAAAGAGAAAAATGTATTGAATCATATCCGAGCCATGTTTGACGCTCTCCTTACGACTAATTCGCCCCCTTTCAACGAATACTCGAGGCTTCAACGGGCGTTAGTCTCACATGATAAAATGGATGAATTGTACACAACTCTGCATTTAAATTTTCTGACGAATTTCACTATGCTTGGACAATATCATTATTGCATGTTTTCTAAAAGGCCAAAGGAGGAAGAATAACAAATTTCGAGAAAGGAAGATGGAGAATTGATGGAAAAGTAGTCACCTTTCATTTGTTTTGGGTTTCTCTCCATATAGCTACACAAAATTCATGATGTGAATGCCCAATTAATATCTATTAATATGAGGTCACTACTACATTTTTTAACCTCAAATATCAAGTTAATGATCCCAATTAATCCTTTAATTAATTTGGGGATCATGGCACATCAAAAGTGGGGTTAAAATCGAAAAATGATACAATTTCAGAATTAATTTTTTTCGACAGGTTCTATGCGTGAGTCATAAGAACATACTTTGATGCTCAAATTTTTTCCTTTATTTTCCCCATTTCACCACCCACCAATATTGAGTTATCATATTTTCTCATCCAAACTTCAAATTGGACATATAGATATACTATTTCAATGTTCTCAAGAAGTATAGCATGAACTTGTTAAAGAAAATATTTCAAAATTAGAAATAATTCAAAATAAATTATTTCTTAAAAATGGGAGAATAGAAAATATAAGGAGATGAAGAGATGGAAAATAAAGTAATAATAAATTTATTAACTGGGACGGAAGTCGAGTCTTGTGAAACACAATCTCCGTAAGAAGAATTTGCCCCGCACTGGTCTTTACGGATTAGCGACAATTCTCTTATAAGATAAAATGGCTTTTCGACTCTTGATGGAAACACTTCAAATCAAGAGACCTACGAACTAATGGTGTTTGGAATTTATGAACTTTTAAGTAGGAAGAATGTTTCAATATGTTATAACTAACAAATTTCTATAATGATTGGATGATGGAATGAATGAAACTGACATTCTGGGGGCTATTTATAGTTTTCCAAAAGTTGTGATGCTTTTTTGTGAATAGGCACAATTCAGATCGGATGGATCTGTACTGTCCGAACTGATCTTGATCAAGGCACCATATTGAGCGTAGAGACCCATGCCCATTCGAGGAGACGCGGATCCTCCATCTGAACCGACCCATATCCATTCGAATGGACACATCCGCCCATTGCACCTATTCAACCCAATCTGTCAGCCCCACGTACCTATTCAGCCAAATTAATGGCCCGCCCCACTTGGGCATCCATGGACCAAACCGTCCCTTGGTTCAAACCACTGCATGACCAATGGTGTGGCTACCACCAACATAGTGGTCACACCACCGAAAGATGTTATACCCTCAAGGATGTCATCCAAGACCTAGAGGATAAGCGTGAATTCATCATTCCCAATGTTGGCAATAACCCTCTCCCTAAGAACGATGTCAATGTAATAGAGTTAAGGGATGAAATGAAAGGTACCACTCATTCGGCTCCACTTGAATGAGGGACCTTATGTTCTAAATGAAATGGATGGTTCTTGCTACATTGTGACTTATGATAAAGTTATGGAAGCTGTTTTAGAACGTAGAAAGCAAAGGCAAGAGTTAATTATTAACATGTTGACCCATTCTGGATAGGTAATCCCTACTAATACTTCTCCTTAAACCACATTACCTCAAGCAAATGAGCCCGATGACCCGTTGCTCATACAACTCAATAAGACTCAAGCCAACATTTCTATATGGGAGTTCATAGTCTCTTCTAAGAAGCACAAAGACATGATCATCAAGAACTTGACAGCCACTTCAGTTTCACCCGACACCAGTCTTGAAGACATTTTGGAAACGTCATCATATTAATCGACCTCGACTTTCCACCATTTAGGTACAATCACAATGAAGCTCTTCATCTCCAAATAAAAGTAGAAGGGAGGTCGTAATCCCGAGTTTTGGTTGATGGTGGTTCCGCTCTTAATATCATTCCAAGGAAAGTAATTGGTATCTTGGGTCTTAGTCCATCTGACTTGAGACCTTCGAGACCGACTATAAGAGTCAACGACTTCACAAGTGGCACAGTCTTGGGAGTGATATAAGTAAATGTCAAATTCGGAAATGTCACTATGTCTATAGAGTTTCAAGTGATAGATGTTCCTTCTTCATTCAACTTTATTTTAGGTTGTCCATGGTTACACAACACCGGGGGAGTCGCCTTTACTCTAAATCAATGTGTGAAACTCATAAATGGAGATGAAATCTTGACTATCATGGGAGAATTGGTCACTGTTAATAGAAGGGCCGATTATCCCATACTTCAAATTCAGCAAGGCATAGTATAAATGACACTGACAGGCTTCCACCTAGCTCCGTCTTCATACTCTTTGGTAAATGCAATAGAGATCGGGAAAGAGAAGATCTTTGAAGAAGAAAAGCTCAAGGAGATCAGGCCGAGTTCAGAACCGCTCAAGAACTAGTATTAAACTGGGAACCTATTGCAATAGAGAAAGTCATGATAGAGAAGATGGGCTACACACCACGCACCCCCAAGCAACCCGAATTGTTGTCATTTACTTTTAAGTCTGGTTGTGCCTCCGATGACCTCACTCCCGAGGACATTAAGGCAATTTTTGAGCGTGTATTCTCTTTCTTTGTCAATGAGAAATTTGATATTTCAGAGTACCTCGAGATTGCAAATATCATAATTGACAAATTAACTTATAGTGAAGATAATGAACTAGTTAATAACGAATCATATGATGAAACAAGCTAAAAAATAAATGATCTTTTACAAGAATTAGCTCAACAAGTTTGTAGTCTTGGTGAAAATGGGCCAAGGACTGATGAAGAGATGCATATTGTTAATCTGGTACCAAGTCAGAACCAAAGGAGACGAAGATTGGCAGCTTCTTCAAGGAAGAAAAGAAAACAACACTGATAGAACTCCTCAAGGAATATGTGGATGTGTTTGCATGGTCGTATCATGATATGTCAGCATAGAATGAAGTTGAACTCTACAAAGTATACATGTGAAGTAATAAAGGGGGAAGGTCTGAGAACACATGGCAACAAAAGGAGGAATTGAAGCAAACCCATCCAAGGTTAAAGCAATTATTGACATGCCTCCACCAGAGACTCAGAAAGAAATCAAAATATTCAGGGGTCGAATGCACAGAGACTTGTGTTCTCAACAGTAAACAGAAAATAAAAGGATTAGGTTTTGATTTTGTTTTGACTAACTACTAAAGCAATTAAACTATAGAAACAATAAAAAACAAGAGGTGAATCATTACGAGAAGAATTCAGGTTATACTTCACAATACCTTCACTTTATGCTATTTTTATAATAAAGGATGTCAATCATATTATAGGGTTTATTCACAAAATTAATGATTGGGACAGTTAGGTGGCCGAATTGCAATCATATGGTTCCCTTTATATTGTGTATTCTATTACGTCTACATAACATGTAAATAATGAATTAAACACTCAAGAATTATATAAACCTAAATCCGTTTGAATTCTATTATGACTTCAATTAAATTGATTCAACAAATAGTGGTCAATGTATTAATCACCCAAAATTAATGATCCAATTAATACCCAATTATTGAAGAGCCAAAATTATCTTAACATAAAGTTGCAACTCTAAACATATAATGATGATTACTTTTAATAACTAGAACAAGATTGAATGGAAGAATAAGATTTTAGCAAAGAGATCCGGTAATGTTACATCGAATCCACGAATTTAAGAAATTATGTACTCATAATCACAAGACAAAGACAAAGAAATAAATAACATAAAAACCTGGATCTTGAGTCTTTGGATCCTTGTTTACAAATCCTTAAAAGTAGAGTAAAACATACAATAAAAAATGCCAAAAGTGGTTGGAGTTGTTCTATTTATACTTAGAATAAGAGGGTTCGAAATTAGGAAACAACCGAGGAGTCTTATACTGAGAGGGAAACTGAAGATTAACTGGAGGAGGGGGGTGCGTCCACCCCCTATAGGCAATGGCTAAATCACTTTTTAGAATTTGGAAGCGTGCGCTCCTTGTGCTTCGCTGACTTGTACCTTTCTCGGCAAACTTTCGGAGGTCATAACTTTTTCATAGGACAATGGTTTAGATGTGCCATATATCATTGGAAAGATCTCGTCGATTATTATCCATTGGTCTTGGTTTCTCAGAGTCACATCCCCAAACTTAGAATTTTGCATACTTTCACACATGGGGTTGGTCACCTTCCTTTCTTTCCTTTGATCACTTTCCACTTTAAAATAAGGGGCAAGGATTTTAAGATTTTTCTTCATTTTCTTAGCTTTGTATAAAAAAGAATCACGAAAAATATTATACACTAAATACAAGCTAAACAATAATTTTACACTTGCCTTTCTTTTCAATACAATACATAACTCATTTTTTACCTTTGTTTACCTCTTTCCACTCAAGCCCTTGATTTCCCAATCACAACCCACATTCTCCCATTCATTCCCTAGTTTCACTTTCTTGAAAATGCGAGAAAATAGTGTATAAGTGTAAGGGTAAGATAATGTGGGTACAAAATGAAGGCGAATAACGATTTTTGATAACCACTTACTTTGTGAGAGATTTCCATTCTTATTATAGCTCAAAAGGGATTTTAGCGAAAAATTTTATAAGTGATGAGAAAGTTAAAGGTTCACAAAAGGGTTCAAAGAAAATAGCCATATATCATTTCCTGAGTAGCCTATTTGACGTGTTATTAACAGTTATGCAAACATATTCTAGGGTCCCCGAGTATGCCAAATCGATCATATAAAAGTCTGCTAAGTTGGTAACAGTGATCAAGAAAATAACATGGAAGTGAAAGGAGAATTAATCAGAATTCATATGTTTCAATGTAATCATATCCCTATATTGATAATAACACTTAAAATTCACAATTAAAATACTCTCAAATCATCAACTTTAGCCAACATCCCAAAATATGAAAAGAACGACATTCCTCTATGTTTGAGCATGATGGCACCAACTTCTACTGGAAGTTGCCTAGGAGGTGATGTGGTCCATCACTACAATAGTTTTTGTTGGCTTTGAGATCCACATCCATGGTATACATGTCTGCTATATCCCTAGAAATCTTACAGCCACTCAACATGCACTTAAATTCATCACAATCTACCTCATGCCAAAATCTCTCATAAACACACTCATCTATCTCATCAACATAGAAACATGACTCATTAAAGATATGTGATACTTCCATGACATTAAAAACAGAGATTTCCACTTTTTCATCAAGAATATTCATTGTTAATTTTCTATTTTTGACATTAATGTTGGTGTCGGTAGTAGACATGAAAGGACGCCCAAGAAGAATGGGTGTTTAATGACTATTACTAACATCATTTTTCATATCAAGCGTAACAAAATCAACTGGTATAATTAGCCTGTCCACTTAAACTAAAATATCCTGCACAATACCCGAAGGACGTTTGACCGATCGGTCAGCTAACTAAAGGGTCATTGTGGTGAGTTCAAACTTACCCAATCATAATTGCTCATAAAAAATAATACATCAAATTAATGCTAGCACCATGGTCCAAAATTGCCTTGACCGATTTAGAATCCCTTAAAGTGATTTTAATATTAAAGCTAATGGGATCCTTAAGTTTGGGTGCAAGGTGGGATTGGATCACGACACTCACATTTTCTGACATTATCTCTTGTTCACCTCTTCCATACCCTGCCTTCTGGGTATTTAAATCCTTGAAAAAACATGACATAAGATGGTATATTTTTAATGACATCCAATAATGGTAAATTGATATTTACTTTGGAAAACTTGTCATAAATTTTAGAAAATTGCTTCTCCATCTTTTGCCTCATTATTCTACCGGAAAAGTTATAGGAGGTACATATGGTTTGGCAGTAGAAGGTTTTCTTTTTTTATCATATCCCAAATCATGTGTACATTTATCATTCACAATATCATAATTTTTAACATTAGGATCATGAGAAGAAAAGGAAGCAAGAGAACATATCTCATGACCTATAACCTTACGATTTCTCAATGTGGTTATGGCGTTTGCATGCTCCCCTTGGATAGGGAATATGTCCGACTTGTGACTTTGGAGGACCTTATCAAGTTAACATATTTGTATCTCCACTTTGTTTATTGTCGCTTCATGTGTCTTCCCTTGTTAGATTTGATCCAACCTTAGCCTCTCCATTTGTTGGGCTTGATCCAACCTTAGTCTCTCCACTTGCTCCTGACATGGTTATTTGGGTTGTTGTTGAACTTGTGGTTGTGGTGGAATAGGTTGCGGTAGAATAGGGTGTGGGTGGCATGTTGTTGCTCCGTGAGAAGTTCGGATAGTTTATCCACCCTAAATTGTAGGTATTTGATTAAGGATTATTGTGAAGAGGCCTTGGTTAGTACCCATTCGCCATTTGAGCCTGTTTCATAAAATAAAAAATTTGTGCACTAGATGGGCACACATTATTAGCATGGGAGTTCAAACCACAATTAGCACATAAATCATGAACTTTATTAACAATAGTAGGAGTAACTAAAGAAGTAAGCATGAAAAGTTAATTAGTTAAATAAGAGACTTTCTTTTCCACCATAACAATAGCAATCAGTTCATAAACTCCCTTTTGTTTCCCTCTTACTACATTATGTTGGGAGTTAGCACCTAGCATATCAAAAATCTCCTTAACCTGATATGGAATTTTCTCACCCATTGACCCCCCTCCCCCGCATCATTGTCTATCATAGTTAGATGCTTTTAATTTAACCTATCATAGAATAACTGGTTTAAATGGGGTACAAAAAGGTCATGGTGAAGGCACTGAACAAAAATCATTTTGAACCGTTCCCAAGTTTCATGGAACGCCTCACAAGGTTCTTGCTGAAAACCTATGATTTATAGTCTTAGGAGAGATATTAAAGGGTGAAAATAGAATCTTTGCATAAAAGTTGATAGATCTTCTCTCAAGTATCTATGATGTCAGGTGCTAAGGCCATGAACCATTTTTTGGATGCATCTTTAAGGGTGAAAGAAAAATATCGTAGCTTTAATGTAACGACCCTAACCCTAGGCACTATTTTAGCATCCCATTATATGCATTTTATGTTATTGGTGGCTTTATGTGCTCATTTTATGTCCTTAATTGTTTATGTGAAGTTAGGATGGTTATGAAATAACTTTAGAGCTTTAGGGTTTAATTGGAAATAAGATAAAGTGTTGGGGTGAAGTTATAATAATTGAAAATAAATAAAATATTATAAGTAAGGTGTTTTATGTAAAGAATGGAAGTTGAGGTGTTAATTGCATTCTTTAGATCTTGGAGGGCTTAATTGAATATAGAAGATAAATTTCCTTAAATGAGTCATGGGGAGGCCATGCTTCTTACCTTTTTCCATCACCTCCTTCCTTTAACCTCCCCATTCCCTCATCATTTTCTTCAACCTCCTCAAATTTTCTCCATGGAAACCCTCTCCAAAATCCTCCCTTCCAAAAATTATAGCAAATTCAATTCCCTTCCATTTTACGATCCGTTTGCATATTCTTGATCGTGGCGGCGAGGGGAGCGCATCAAGCCCGAAAAATAAATATTTCATTTCACATCATTTTCAGTAAGTTATTATGACTTCCTTCTAATAATTGCTCATTTTATGTGTTATTGAATGTTTTATTGAAAGAAAAGAATTTTGGTATTTTGAATAATGTTATTTGAGTAAAAAATGATTTTTGGTAAATGTTGAATTGATTTTGGTTGTAATATGGTGGTCTAAGTTGAAAAATTTATGGTACAATGGTTTAGGAATGTTATTGATGCTAAGGAAAATTGTTAAAGAGTAAAAAGGGTATGGTTTAAGAAGAGATAAAAATATTAAACATGAAATGGGGTAGTGTGATGGGTAAAATAATTCAGTTGTGAGCGGTCGCCCATGTGGGGGCTGAGCGGCTGCCCACTTCAACAGTAGCCTTGGTCTTCAGCATTCCTCACACCTGGGCGGTCGCCTACCTTTTCCTGCGCGGCCGCCCACTTTAACAGCAGCTTCAACACTTCGTGGATCTCCAGCTTGAGCAGTCGCCCACATTACCCTGGGCGGTCTCCCATCACGACAGTTGCTTCTCCAGTTTTTCTTCCTTTATGATTTTCTACAAATTACTCCCAGGTCATCCTCTTCCTTGGCCATTTCATTTCACCAACTTCTCTAAATTCCCGAACAGTCCTCAAACTCTCGGTTCACTTCGGTCTTCAATGATGATTGATGATAATTTGATAGATAAATATCTTTTACAAAATACGCGCGTCATGGCTCTTAACCAT
Source organism: Adenophora triphylla var. japonica (assembly GCA_022495995.1). Taxonomy (NCBI): domain Eukaryota; kingdom Viridiplantae; phylum Streptophyta; class Magnoliopsida; order Asterales; family Campanulaceae; genus Adenophora; species Adenophora triphylla. Next base: position 87,051 of record JAFEMH010005123.1, read on the forward strand.
TTTAAAGCTATATAAACCTAATCTACTTAGGATATAATTGAACCCTCTTTAACTATAATTGTAGTGGAACATTTTAGCTATACAACGGTATCTTCCTTGGTCAAAATGGAATTATGGAAGTAGTTTAAATATTGTCCGAAAAATGGTTGATAAGCTTGATTAGTAACTTCACCAAAGTGGTTCAAACTTGGAAATTAGATCTTGAACTTTTACAAAGGATATTCAAGGTTGTGTAATGACTATGTAGGAATGGTTTATGATACCTGATGACCTTACTCGTTTTCATATCCTTGGTGGTTAGTTTGAATAGTGTAGAAGCTATATGTTACATTATTGTGCTAGTTTGGAAATGTGTATTTATCACATTATTACATTATTATTCCAAGTGTGGACTTAATTATCATATTGTTACCTTGATATCCCTAAAGTGGATTTATTTACTATGTTGCCTCATTGTTATCCCCAAGTGTGGATTTATATTGTAAGTTTATGATATGTGCTGGACTTCGGTATACCGGTTGTTGGAGGGTTATTCTGGTGAATATTGCTTTAAGCAGTTCACAGGAGATGGGTTATGACAATAACTATCTCGGTTGTTGGGGGTTATTTCTGGTGAATATTGCTTTAAGCAGTTCACAGGAGATGAGTTATGACAATAACTATCTCGGTTGTTCGGGGGTTGTTTATGAATATTGCCTAAGCAGTTCATAAGAGATGAGTTATGATAATAACTATCTCAGTTGTACGATTTGTTTGTGAATAATGCCTAAGTAGTTCACAGGATATGAGTTATGACAATAACTATCTCGATTGTTTGGGGGTATTTATTACTCTCTGTTTGTTCTATGGTATTGATTTCTCTCAGTATGATAAAATACTTGGTTTTGGTGAATAAGCATTCACAGAAATAGAGGAGTGTTACTCCCACATTGTACGACTTATGGTTCAGACAGGAAAGGTAAAAGGAGGTAACGTAAGGTGTTTACCGCTTTAACAATGTGTTATGTGTAACCCTGCTATGTGTTGCATCTTATTTGGCATCTTGCTGCATTTATAATAGCTTATTGAGATTTATTCTCACCCCTTCCCCTTTACTGTTTTAGATCGTGCTGAGACAGGTGACCTGAACATATGAGGCCGGGGAAAGAGTTTGGACTTCTTGCTTTTGGGAGTGTCAGGTTATGTATATGAGTAGGTATATTTGGGAGTAATTTTGAAGTATTATTATTTTGGAACGTTGTATATAAAACACTTTTGTAAAACAATTTTATTTGGGGTTTTTGGATGTAATTAAATAGGTTATGGTTTATTGAAGTTGTTGTTAAAATTTACTCCATGTGGAGATATTATAAGTTGGTTTAATTTGGAAAATTGAAAGTTAATTTCCTTTTAAGTGAAGTCAAAAAGTTTTAAAGTTCAAGTGGTTCTTGTGTAGTTGGGGACGCTCCCGCTTGGGACACGTGTTAGGTTCCTGGTCGGGGTCGTCACATTTAATTTGTCCTCCTTTATTCCATTAGTTAATGGAAAAGATTGGACACTGATCAGATAATCACGGATAAAATTCAAGGGATCATCCATAGCTCCCCTATGGAAGCTAGGTAAAAGATTGAAGTATTGTCCCTTAAGTTCATACGCTTTTACCGCGATCAACAAGACTATGAAGGATGAGGTTGCATCAATTTTAGGACAAAAATAGTCTTTCATGTGACGAATATTCACTTCGTCTCCCATTTTAATTCCTTGTTCTTCTACCTTGGTGGTAGAAGTTTCAAATTCCGTATCTGACTCAGTAACAAGGGGAATTCCCTTTCCATGATTGTCTATGTCGTCGTTCAAAGGAATCAACTCGGGGTTCAATGACTTTCGACCAAGCATACAATGCTGAAAATTGAACCGTGGATTACAAAACAAGTCCCCGGCAACGGCGCCAAAAACTTGATTGAGTAAAAACCCACTTAGTAATAAAAATCCTAGCAAGTGAACTAGTTTCGATGTAGTAGTATGCATAATCAAAGGTCGAATCCATAGGGACTTGTGTTCTCAACAATTCGAATTTCATCAATAAACAGTAAATAAAAGGACTGGGTTTTGATTTTACTAAAGCAATTAAACTAGAGAAATAATTAAAAACAAGAGGTAAATCAAATTACAAGAATAATTCACAGGTTGGACTTTATAATACCATAACTCTATGCTATTTTTATGATAAAGGATGTCAATTTTATTCTAGGATTTATTCACAAAAGTAACGATTGGGACGGTAAGGTGACCGAATTGCAATCATATGGTTCTCTTTATATTATGTATTCTATTTCGGCTACATAACATGTGAAAAATGAATTAAACACTCAAGAATTAGATAAATCTAAATCCGATTGAATTCTATTACAGCTTCAATTAGATTCATTCAACAAATAGAGGTCAATGTATTAATCAACCAAAATTAATGATCCATTAATACCCAATTGTTGAAAAGCCAAAATTATCTTACCATAAATTTGCAAATCTAAAACATATAATGATGATTACTTTGAACAAGTAGAACAATATTGAATGGAAGAATTATATTTTAGCATAGAGATGCGATAATGATATCCAATCCATGAATTTAAGAAATTAGTTACTCATTATCATAACACAAAGACAAAGAAATAAATAACATAAAAACCTGAATATTGAGTCTTTGGATCCTTGTTTCCTCAAAATTAGAGTAAAACATACAATAAAATAAAAACAAAAAGTGGATGAAGTTTTTCTATTTATACTTGGGAGAAGAGAGGTTGAAATTAGGAATCAACCGAAGAATCTTATACTAAGAGGGAAACTGAAGATTTGCTAAATGAGGGGGGTGTGGCCTCCCCACTTAGAAGGGTGCACCCGCCACCTATAGGCAGTGGCTAAATTACTTTTTAGAATTTGGGAGCGTGTTCCCCCATTTCTTGGGTGCGTGCACTTCTCGTGCTTCGCTGACTTATACCTTTCTCGACAAACATCCGGAGGTTATAAATTATTTATACGGACTCCGATTTGGATGTGACACATATCGTTGTAAAGCTTTTTTCGAGTACTATATAGGTCTTGGTTTCTCATAGTCCTGTTGATGAATGTGATTTTACCCATACAAAAGATATGTTTTCTATCTTATTTGGTGCTCAAAACCTTGAGAATTTAATGATTTTTCTAGTGTTTTAGAAGTACAGGGGCTGTTAGGCCCAATAGGCGAGGAAATAGGCTAGAGGGGGGGTGAATAGCCTTTTTGCAATTTTAATTAAAATACTTCAATGGTCATAGTCACTGATCAGAAAGTTGTAAGATAATTAGTAAGCACAGCGGAATATTAGTGACTAAGTTTGAACTCACACAAAATCAGCAAGAAATTGTTTAGAGCTTGATTTTAAACACAAAGTATTTATGTAAATCATATATGCAGAGCAACTTGTTTGGTTTAGGGAAATACTTATGATTCAGCAGGATGAACTGTTCTGATTTGGTGTGGTGAACTACTGGCAAGATGAAAAATAAAGTAAAGACAAGGACACAGTATTTGGAGAGGTTCACAGCGTGAATGCTGCTACGTCCTCTACCAAGATTGGTCAGATCTTGGATTTTGGGAAAAGTTTACTATCAGTATGTCCTAGTCTATTACAAGTGCCGCCTTGCCGATTACAAGGACTGAATACAAGGATCTACTGATGGATCTTTAAATGAAGAACTGACCAGGTGTTTTTGAGTGGCAAGTTAGACTTATCTCACTCAGGTGTGTGTGTGAATCTCAATCAATGCATTCTAATAATTGTCTAGTTGGAGAATGCTTACAAGGTTGATTGAGAAGTGCACGAGTGTATATCCCTAATAAAGTCTAATGATTTTATGGATTTGAAGACTTGACCACAATCAATGCATCAAGCACACTCTTCTTCAATGCAATCACCAACCTTCTTTAATGCAGCAAAGTCTTCTCTATATATACTTGAGGAGAAGGAAGAGAAGAACTAAAGATGCCGTTGAAGGGTAGAATCGGAAAGAGGTTGGTAGGTGAGGATCATTTAATGCCATATCTTTGCAATTAATGCGGGAGATTTGAATAAGACATTTACGCTGTTGTACGGCGGGTAAAAACCCCTTTGTCCCAACCGGTTACTCCGCAGCAGCGGACAAAGGACAAAGTAGAGCTAAAAGTGGCTCTTGTGTCGATCTGCGAGAATGGTGTTGGCAGGAAAAATATAACTACTTTTAGCAAACAAGTACGATGAAAGAGATAGAGATGTGACCGTTGTGACTGAGATTTTATTTCAAACGAAAGGAGTTATCCAAACATAAGTCACCTATCTGCTGAAGTATGTTCTTTGAAAAGAGTTAACTCCTGCTGATTACCAGGCAGATCCCACCAGCAGGATAGTATCCTGCAGAACATGCTGAATTAACTGGGAGAGCATCAGTAAGAGATCCAAAAATAAAATCTAATTAAATTAGGGGTCTCTAACTAGCTGAGTGATTGGGATTAAGCAATTCTGAGTCCACATATATTTTGACCCAACAATCTCCTCCTAATTGCTTAAGGCCAATCACCTATAAACAGAATCACTTAAGAGGATATGAATAGATAAAAGATAAGTGATAATGAAAAAGATGACTAATAAGGTTCCTGCAGAAGAGTTAGATAGATATTAAGCAAAAACCATAAAGTCAAAAACCAAATTGTCAGAAAAAGAAAGATTGTTTTTGGGGCTTCACAAGGATATCTATATCATTGGTTACGAGACAGCCAAGAATCGGCGGGATCGGCGGGATCGGCATCGGCCCGGTATCGGCGGGATCGGCGAGAGGAGGAATCAGGCTTGGATCTTTTCAGCTTCTTGGCCTCAGCCTTTTCAGCTTTCCTCTTCTTGCTAGCCTTGTACCGCTCCACTCGCCCTTCATTTTTCCCTTCAAGCTTTGCAATCTTCAGGTTAGCTTCAAAGAAGCTCGCCTTCAACAAGAAGCAATCCTACTTCCAAAGCGGTTTCAAGCTTTGACTCCAACTCCTTGATGGTGCGATCCCGATTCAAGTTAACATCAAGCACCACTTTCCGAACCCGGGTGGAGCCGTCTAGGAGATCACCGAGCCGATCAAAATCAGCGCACTAAGATTACCGAGAGAAGAGGTCCGAGGTCCGCTGAGGGCTTGGGAAATAGATGCAGAAACTTTGGCTGAGACTTTGGATGCGATTCTGTTTGCTAACTCCTCCTCCTGAATGGACTTAAGCAACAAATCCTTAACTTCTTCAATTTCACTCCGGAAAAACATCCCCAAATCTCCAATGTCACCTCTAAGAGCGGGTTGGTAGGCTTCAGAAAGATGACCATGCTCATTGGCAAAGTAGCCAAACAGAGTATAAACGGGTGGAGGATCAGAGGGTACCAGGAAGGAAGGAGGAATGACTGTGCTGACAATCAATGGGACATCAGTAGATCTTGGAACAGGGGGTTCAAGCAGGAGAGGGAAATCTGGATGGATTATAATGGGGAGATCAGCACACATTTGACCATTATTTTCCAAGGACATCTTATGTGCAAGCATGAAGTTCGTAAAAGCTCTTCCATTCGCAGATCTCTCATGATGCCAAGACTTAGAATTACTGCGGTGTCCACAGAATGATCTTGCTGAAATGGTCTGGAAGCATAGAGAGGTAGGGTTAAGGCTAGGGCATGCTGATACACCATCTTCCAAACACCAACAGCAGAATAAGGGGAATAGCTAAGGGTTTCCACCACGAGATCATTAATCACTAAGCGCCTGCTCATCATTCCACCAGAATAGATGCAAACTTCAATAGGAGATTCACCAGAAGGACAGATTTCACCTCGAATTTTAAAGGAGCCAGGTTGGTTGGATGTCGGAGGGAGAGATTTGACTTTGGCATGAGAAACGCCAGGAGTTTTCTTCTTGCCATGCTTGATATCCTTGTTCCATTTCGCAGAATAGGGGGCATGCCGGTAGAACCCTCGTGGGAACAGAATTTTTGAAGGAATTTTTCACAATCTTTGTACCGCATCTCCATTTAAGTTTCGATGAGGAGGGAATAGAGGATTACCGAAGAGTCCTTTGGAATGGACTTGAAGGTGGTATACCAATTTGAGCACATCATCAACCTACGATCATCGGTAAGGGAGTTGTACCAGGATGGAGGTGAGGTATCTTCTTCATCATCGGGGATCTCATCATAGTCTTCCGGTCAATTTCATCTCGGGCTATCTTCATCGGCAACGGCACGGGGAGAGATTCATCATGGACCAAGAGATCGCAGCGGCTTGATGAATAAGTGCTTGAACAGGTCATAGACAACAATTGCGAGAAGGCATTATCAACTTCCCGAGTCCGAAGATCAGCAAGAATATCGTAGTCCGAGATAGCTCCTCCTCCCAACTCAACAACCTCTTGAAATGGTTCGGCGGGAACATCAATGAAGATGGGAGCTTGATCGAAATTAAGAAACACTCCCGCCGTGACCACTATAGGTGTAGATGGAGCGAGGGGATAGCGAGATGGGCCGGAATGAGCATCGATGAAGGAGTCTTCTTCAAGCACAAAGTGCTAATAAACCGTTGATCATCATCGTAGATAGTTCTCCGGATTCAATAGAGTCACTTGAGGAATCGGCAGGAGGAACTTTATCGGCCTTGCTTGAATCAAAGCATTCACATCGAAGCATTTCCTTCTTTCCTTTTCAATGCTTCTTCGTAATAAGTAATGAGCTCCCGAGTTATCTTCAAAACATTTTCAATAAACCGGGTGGCAAGAGCACCTCTGGTCGAGTCTCGATCGTGAGTACTTGAATCCCCAATCTTCATCATTTTCACTCTTCCTAGCCGATAGGGATCATTCTCTTCAAAATCAAACCGAGTTTTGTAGACAGAGGCATATGCAATCCAAACAGAGATGACCATCAGATCTTGCCTTATTTGATCCTGAAAAAGATAGACTTGGTTCCAGAGGAGAGGCAAAAGATCAAAATATCGGTTGAAATTCAGCATCAACACATTCTTGCTGAAATTTTGATATTTGGAGAGCGGAGGAAACTTCTCGGCAAAAGTCTCATTCAAGTCCAGTCTTGACCTATCAACATAGTCGATCAATAGTCCAAGAGCACAAGTATCTTTCTCGTTCTTCATGGAACCTGAAGAAGTCTTCTAATGAATGGCTGGAGATGGTCAATCGGAAATACCCAGTTGCTTGGAGCAATCTTGTTGATCATGGACCAAGGGTTATTGAAATAGATGTGAAAGGTGGGGTTCTTGATGGGAGCACATTTTCTGGTCCTTGCTTCAATGGCTACTCCGGATGAGGCAGTGTGATGAATGTCAGGAAGGTTAGGATAAGATAATAAAAGGGGTTGCAATGGAATTCTCCTCCTCAAATCTTGATCAATCATTCTTCTTCTTTCGTAAATTTCTTGGTTAATTTCCTCGGGTGATTTAGTGACCTTTACGAAAATTTGTTTGGGGAGAAGAGAGGCCTCATCAAGAAGCTGGTTCGGCAAATAAAGTTTTTCGACTCTAGGATCGAAGGAGGGATAACAAAGGATTACGGAGCTTTGACGGATACGAGACTTTGATTTCTTGGATGATTTGGCGAGAAGATGCGAGGCATGGTTCTTTTCTTAGGTTCGGCGAGAGGATGGGGCGGCGGGAATGGAGGCCGATTTCTTAGCTCTTGTAACAGCCCAGCAGCAACAGTGGATGAGGAGGCAAATGGGCCGAGATAACCTCAAGGCTTTGAACTAGCGGGGGCTAGGGATGGTTTCTTTGATTTCTTCTTCTTCTCTTTCTCAGCGGCGAAGCGCGGTTGAACTTTCGGCGGGAGCAAAGCAACTCTAATAACAGAGGCAGGAGCTCCACCGGCGGTATCTGCTAATCCTTTTCCAATCACCTTCACTGTGGTGCTTCAACTTGAGTTTGGAAATGCTTTGGTAGCATTGGGGTCGACAAGAACTACAAAGGGGTTACCTCGATTATCTGCTCGGCAACCAATAGTGACATCCTTTGCGGGAAAATCCTTCCCTTTTTGCCTATCGGCAAACATACTTCCCTGCCGCTTGAGCAATCACTCTAAAAATGAATCCACACCGGTTGAAATTTATCCTTAGCACTATTGCGGCGAATGCCTCAAACCGAAGATCGATAATATGGCTATGCGAGCCAGATCGGCAAATTAGGCATCTGTCAATAATTTCAATCAAAGCGAAGAATCTCCTAACATAATCAACCTTAAAATGCTTGTCTCCACTGAGTCTTGGACCAGCATTAGCACCTCTAATAAGATTCCAGGCATCATCCGGATCTGAAGCATCCATAGAATTAGGGCCGAGAATTTCCTAGGTTTGGAAAGATGGAGGATATACTTTCGGGGTGACGAGAGATTGGAACACCGAAGCTTGATGAAGAAATGGCCGAGAAGGATTCGGGATCATCTTCATCGGAATATTCAATGACAGAATTTGCGAAGAACTCTCGACGGAATCAATATAAACTCCAAAATTATCGAAGGAGTCGAAAGGGAAGAACAGAAGAGTCGATAAGAGATCTACGAGAAATTGTCCGTCAACAACATCATCGAAGAAGCTTGAGTCTATGTAACCTCCATAGATATCCTTTTCATTACTCATGATTTACGCAAAAACTCAACAATCAAACAAACTCAAACACAATAAACCAATGTTAGAATCAGATATTTGAAATATTAACATGAACTTACCAGATTCAAAGAAGAAGTTTGAGAAATGGAGACTTGAGATACCAAGATAGAATTTTGATGAGAATGTGAAAAGGTTTTTGAAAGAGTAAGCTTTGCTTAAATATGTTATGGAGTTTGGAGGGAACGGTTTATTTGAAAAGGGTTTTCAAACGACGAAAACTGTTCATTTTCATTGAAAAACGTGCACCACAGCCTCCATTTAAAGCGCCGAATTTGAGCGGTTAAGAATGATTACCATAAGCTTGTTTAGGATTTAAAATGATACGGTTTACGAGACTTATCACAAAATTAATTGGAATAAATCATTTTGACACGATTTTCGTAAATGGTGGTACACACACGTGTCGAGAGAGGGTGTGACCAAGCTGTCCTTGATTTGATAGGTCGACGGGGGACTCGGCTTTACATTAAAGAGAAGCTTGCGATGGAAGACATAGATAGGCGGCAACCACTACTTAGAATATCGGCGAGAAAGAGCATCGGCAAGCAATCGGCGAAATATCAATCAGCGACAGGACGGATCGCGGGCATAGCGATTTCGGCAAGATGCAAGCATCAACCGAATAACCAATAACACCCGGCTCACTCCTAAGGAATTCAAATCTCTTCGATCAAGAGGCTTTGTCAAGATATCGGCTCTCTAGAAAGTCGGTATGAACTTTCGGCAAGACAACGTTGCCTTTCTCAACATGATCTTTCAAGAAATGGTATTTTATGTCAATGTGCTTTGTTTTGGAGTGCATTCTTGGATTGTTTGAGACGGAGATGGCGGGCGGATTGTCACGGTAGATTGGGCGGACTTGAGGAGGAATCTCATAGTCTACTAATTGTTGCTTCATCCATAGAATCGAGAACGGCGGCTACCGGCGGCAATGTATTCCGCCTCGGTTGTGGAAGTTGAGGTTCTTTGTTTGCTTTTTGCAAGACCAAGAAACTAGCCTCTCACCAAGAAACCGGGCAAGTTCCACTGGTGCTCTTTCTTGTAACTCGGCAAGCGGCATAGTCGGCATCGAGTAACCGATAAGATTGTATGAAGAATCTCTGGCATACCATAGACCAAGATCAGCAGTGCCACTTAGATATTTGATAATTCTTTTCACGGCTTGCAGATGGGATTCTCTAGGATCGGCTTGAAATCTGGCGCAGACACAAACGGCAAACATAATATCCGGTCTGCTGGCTGTTAGATAGAGCAGTGAACCAATCATTCCTCTGTAAAGAGTCATGTCCACTTTCTTGCCGGATTCGTCTTTGTCAAGATGCACATTTGTCGCCATAGGAGTGCTTTGAGGATGAGCATTATCAAAACCAAATTTCTTGATTAGTTCCTTGGTGTATTTGGCTTGATGTATAAAAATTCCTTCATTGGTTTGCTTCACTTGTAGACCAAGGAAATAGGTAAGCTCACCCATCATACTCATTTCGAACTTGCTTTGCATGAGCTTTTCAAATCTTTTGCATAGAGCTTCATTTGTGGAACCGAAGATGATGTCGTCCACATATATTTGAACAAACAATGAATGACCCTTGTGCTTGGTAACAAATAGAGTTGTATCGATCTTTCCTCTTGTAAATCCCACGCCATCACTGAGTAGAAATTTGGACGGGGTTTCGTACCGAGGCCCTAGGAGCTTGCTTCAAGCCATAGAGAGCTTTCTTCAATCGGTAGACATGATTTGGTTTCTTAGGATCTTCAAAGCCTGGCGGTTGTTCAACGTAGACCGGTTCTTGAAGTTCACCATTAAGGAATGCGCTTTTCACGTCCATTTGATATAGCTTGAATTCTTTGAAGGCGGCGATAGGCAAGAAAGCAGTCTTATCGCTTCTAATCTTGCTACGTGCGAAAGTTTGATCATAATCAATCCCTTCCTCTTGACGGTATCCTTTGGCCACTAATCTCGCTTTGTTTCTTGTAATCTTTCCTGATTCATCCAACTTATTTACGAATACCCATTTCGTTCCAATGACTTCTTTGAGAGGAAGGTCTCGGTACCGGTTCCCGAGACTTTACATCTTTCAAACTGATTCAACTCTTCTTGCATAGCTTCCACCCGGCTTGGATCGGCAAGGGCTTCTTGATCTTCGAGGCTCAATATCGAGACACCATAGCCGAAGAAAAGAGATTCTCATCAAAATCCTTGTTGATTTCGGTCACTCTGGGTCCAAAAATATCACCAATGACATTTTCAAGAGGGTGGTCACGATGAGGTCTAACTTCTCTCGGAAGGTCTTGTCTTGCGATTCTTGTCTTAAGGATTCTAGAGGAGGATCGAATCGGCGTGAGATTTTGAAGATGATAAATTTAAAGGAATAGGAGAGATAGTAGGGTTTGGACTTTGAGTGGATTTGGAATTTGATCGAGGAATATTTGGTATAGGAGGATGATTTACAGAGATTGGATTTGGGCTAGGATTCATTGGTACGGGATGAGGAGGATCGGCGGAATGGCTATCGGCGAGACGTCGGAGGATTATCGGCGGGACGGTTTCTTCTTTGAGGATGGAAAGATGTCAGTGGATCTTCTGCGACGACAAAAGGATCTTGTGCATTATCTGCGATTGATTAGTATAACTAGATTCACTGTCTCAAAACCACTAGATTGGTTAGCACTATTTGGAGTGCAGTCGGACTCTAACAAATCAAATTCATCAAAAGTTACATGAGCAGATTCAACAATTTTCAAAAGTTTCTTATTGAAAACTCGAAAGGCCTTCTTGTGTTTAGAGTAGCCCGCAAAATGCCTTCATCAGCTTTTTCATCAAATTTACCTCGGTGCTCTCTTAGTTGTAAAGCACATAGCATTTGCACCCGAAGATTTTGAAGAATCCAATATTTGGTACTCGGCCTCTCCGAGTTCATAAGGAGTCTTATTATGGAATTTGTTGATAAGAGATGCATTACAGTGAAGCGGGCGGTATGAATGGCTTACGCCCGTAAATATTTCGGCGGCTGGCTTCGAAATCATGGTCTTACCGGCTTCAATAAGCGTCCTATTCTTTCTCTCAACTACACCATTTTGTTGAGGTGTACCGGAGAGAAATTATGGTCTATACCATGATCGTCACAATATCGAGCAATACCGTTATTTGTAAATTTAGTTCCATTGTCGATCTCATGCGACGATATCGCTCTCCTTACGAGTACATAGCGGTCGGAATAACTTGGTGGCAACTGACATACGTGTCATCTTTATTCTTTGAAAGCTTCCACCCAAGTATATCGAGAATAATCATCTACTACGACCGGGGTATATCTACTTCCCCAAATTTGGTTTGTGGTTGTGGGGCCAAATAGATCCATGTGTAACATTTGTAGGCACCTAGAAGTTGACATGCGGGGCTTGGACTCAAAAGAGGATTTGTGTTGTTTTCCCAGCGGCAAGCTCTGCACTTCTTTCCATGATCAGCGAGACACTTTTGGAAGACCGGTTGCCAATCCGGGCTGGCAAGCTTGGATATTGATTTGAAGTTTAAGTGGCCCGAGTCTCTTTGTGCCATAGCCACGAGTTCTCACTGATGTTCTTAGCTACAAAACAAATATTAGTAACACCGCATAGCACTTAAGTCTTGCATAAATGTTACCTTTTCTTTTGGCGGTGAGAAGAGTTTCATTCGAGGCAATATCTTTTATGTAGCAACTTGAAGTAGTGAAAATACATTGCATTCCTCTATCACGGAATTGTGATATGGATAGAAGGTTATGTTTGAGTCCATCCACCAAAGAGACCTTACGTACGATGCTTGCACCTCTAATGATGGTACCACATCCAATTATTTTACCTCTACCATTGTCACCAAAAACTACGGGGAGGACTGATGCATCGGCAATATCGGTAAGGAGATCGCACGGCCGATCATGTGTCTCGAACGACCACTATCCAAAATCCATACATCTTTGCTAGCATCGGTCGAGGCCATAAAGCATTCCCGCAAGTAAAACATGCTTATGGTCCCCCTTATATCTTGGGTCCAGAGGTTAGTTCCTCTTGGGCGGCCATATCTGGCCGCCACTAGAGGCTTTTGCCACTTTGTGGGTCCGGAGAGGCTTTTCAAGAGGCATTCATGAGCATGATGACCATAATCCAAACAGTTTTCACATTTCACTTTGCTTTGATTGGCGAGTAGTCGGCAAGACACCACTAGATTTAGTCATTGCATCATTAGGCTTAGAAGAATCGGAGCACGAACGTAGGGTCTTTATAAGTGTTGGTTTTGCCCTTCTTGCCTTTACGCTTGCCTTTGCCGAGTCACCTTTGGGAGGCTGATCATTGGCGGTGAATCAAGATTGGCAATACCGGCTTTCTTGATGCATTTACTTTCAATATCTTCATCCATGATTCATTTTCAGCAATCTTAATTCCCTTTTGTACGTACCTGGCTTTCTCCATTTCCTTGTAGTGAGGAGACTTCATTGATACAACATTATATTTTAGCTTAGTATCCTTATGCAATGAGTTAATCGAGTTGTTCTCAGCCTTCTTATCCTTTTTCTCGATTCTGAGAGACATTAGTACACTTCTTTATACGGTTTCAAAACCTATCCCATGTTGATCATTTTTAGGAATAGCTTGGCATGCATTAATTGCCATTTTAGCAGCGTTAGGTTTGGAAAAAGTATTAATGGTTTTCATAAGAGAATCATTTCTTTGAGCTAAATCTTTAATCGTGCTATGTGTACTTTTGCTCTGTTTTGAGATCCGAGGTTTTCGGTTTGAAGGCGATCGAGTTCACTCAGTTTGTTTTCAAAGAATCAAGTTCGGCTTTGAGTGATTCTCTTTCGGCGAGAGATTAAGCGAAATCAACGGTCAATATTTCATGAACACTACTCAACTTTTCATAATCAACAAAAGTTCATCCATGGTCTCTATCATCTCGGCCTTAGATATCTCGGGAAGAGGGTCGGTAGTGTTTCTTTTGGTGAGTGATCTTTTGGTTCGGGAGAGAAGTTGGGTAGGGATGAAATGGGTTTGGCAAGATTTCTTGAAATACTTGGAAGTTTGGTAAAGGATGGCTTCTTTTCGGAGGATTGTGGAGGACTTGGTTCGGTTGCATGAGAGGCAATGGGTCCACACTGTCCCATAAAGTGAGGTTCCAACTTGAATGACTTTGAAACCATAAGGATTGAGTGCATTGACTTTGACTTCTTGAAATGAATGTCTTCTTTGGTCTTTCTCTCCTTGAAGATGTTCTTGGAGGAGAAGCATTCCGGTGAATAGGAGTAGGTAAATCTAGTGCTATTTCATCATCGGCATCCAGGCAACAAAGCTTATATCGGCATCTTCATTGTCATCGGCGGCGCCTTCTCCTTACAGTCGGTTTCACACACCGGCGGCATAGCTTTCTCGGTCTGTCATCTGCAACATAGCTTCTGGACTTTGGATGTCTTTGGTTTACCGATTTCACGACATATTCATATTTTGGTTGGGGACACTTAGATGCAAAATGTCCAGGTTTTCGGCGGTTAAAGCATACCAAGTCTCCTTTGCTTTGTTCTTTCCGTCACAGTCTTTGGTAGAAGGCTTATGATTGATGGTGGCTCTATGGAAGGGAGTAGTAAATGGTTTATTTTGATTTGGTTTGCTTTGTCTTTTTGCATTTTCTTGAAGTTTTTGAACTTTCGGTAGTTTACGGCAAATGCGGCAAATTCCTCTTCTTCCATAAGAGGCTCGGGAGGGTTTTCAAGAGTTTTGCTACAGCAAGGGCTTTGGCATTGATCGATAGGAGGATAAGGAGTAGGCATTTGAGATATAAATTAGTCTGCCTTTGAGAGAGACATGCATTTGAAGTTTTTGTCGAGAATATTAAGTTTTGTAGTTCTCTCTCATACAAAAATAGACTAGACACAATATTTTGAATAGAAGTGGTATTTAAATCTCTAGCTTCTCTAAGAACATTAACCTTAGTATGATATATACTTCCTAAAGCACTTAGAAATCGTATATTCGGATCTTTCATAGTATATACTTTACCAAGAGAAGCACAAAGATTACTTACCTCGCGAGAATCGATCATATCTTTGTTACAGTGATTCGCCATCGATTTTTGAAGGATTCGAACTCGGCAATAGCATCATAAAGCCTGTTGTCCTTGGTGCGTGCATCTCCTTCGAAGTATTCAAGGAGCTTGTTCCGGCATTCTTGTGCCGTGTAACACAAGTCAATGAGCTTGTCTTGTTTGTCGTCTAAACCACAAGAGATAATGTGGGTGGCTTTCCCATCAAGAGCATAGGTTAACTTGTCTTCGTCGGTCCATTCATCTCTTGGTTTTCGACCGAGTTTCCGTAACTTGAACATCTGTTTGTTGTTCATCGTCGGCGTCGGCATGCGCGATTAGGGGAGTGGAAGGTATTGGTTTGTAGGTGGTTTGAACTTTCAAGGGAGTAATCGGTCCACCTTCCACTACTTTCATTAATCGTTCATCTATGGAGTTCATGTACTTTATCATTCGGGATTTCCAAACACCAAACTCATTGATGTTCAACATCGGTATGGTAGTGATGTTGAACGTCTGCATAATTTTTCCCGCCATGGTATCGGCAATCAAGCTGTGAGGCTTGGAAATTTCTTTCAAAAATGTCAAGCTCTGATACCAATTGTTAGGCCCAATAGGCGAGGAAATAGGCTAGAGGGGGGGGTGAATAGCCTTTTTGCAATTTTAATTAAAATACTTCAATGGTCATAGTCACTGATCAGAAAGTTGTAAGATAATTAGTAAGCACAGCGGAATATTAGTGACTAAGTTTGAACTCACACAAAATCAGCAAGAAATTGTTTAGAGCTTGATTTTAAACACAAAGTATTTATGTAAATCATATATGCAGAGCAACTTGTTTGGTTTAGGGAAATACTTATGATTCGGCGAGATGAACGTTACGATTTGGTGTGGTGAACTACGGCAAGATGAAAAATAAAGTAAAGACAAGGACACGGTATTTGGAGAGGTTCACGGCGTGAATCTTTGCTACGTCCTCTACCAAGATTGGTCAGATCTTGGATTTTGGGAAAAGTTTACTATCAGTATGTCCTAGTCTATTACAAGTGCCGCCTTGCCGATTACAAGGACTGAATACAAGGATCTACTGATGGATCTTTAAATGAAGAACTGACCAGGTGTTTTTGAGTGGCAAGTTAGACTTATCTCACTCAGGTGTGTGTGTGAATCTCAATCAATGCATTCTAATAATTGTCTAGTTGGAGAATGCTTACAAGGTTGATTGAGAAGTGCACGAGTGTATATCCCTAATAAAGTCTAATGATTTTATGGATTTGAAGACTTGACCACAATCAATGCATCAAGCACACTCTTCTTCAATGCAATCACCAACCTTCTTTAATGCAGCAAAGTCTTCTCTATATATACTTGAGGAGAAGGAAGAGAAGAACTAAAGATGCCGTTGAAGGGTAGAATCGGAAAGAGGTTGGTAGGTGAGGATCATTTAATGCCATATCTTTGCAATTAATGCGGGAGATTTGAATAAGACATTTCTGCTATTGTACAGCGGGTAAAAACCCCTTTGTCCCAACCGGTTACTGCGGCGACGGACAAAGGACAAAGTAGAGCTAAAAGTGGCTCTTGTGTCGATGCGGCGAGAATGGTGTTGGCGGGGAAAAATATAACTACTTTTAGCAAACAAGTACGATGAAAGAGATAGAGATGTGACCGTTGTGGCGAGATTTTATTTCAAACGAAAGGAGTTA
Organism: Adenophora triphylla var. japonica; assembly: GCA_022495995.1. Taxonomy (NCBI): domain Eukaryota; kingdom Viridiplantae; phylum Streptophyta; class Magnoliopsida; order Asterales; family Campanulaceae; genus Adenophora; species Adenophora triphylla. Next base: position 103,481 of record JAFEMH010005123.1, read on the forward strand.
TCCAAACATAAGTCACCTATCTGTTTGAAGTATGTTGCTTTGAAAAGAGTTAACTCTGTGATTACCGGGCGGATCCCACCGGCGGGGATAGTATCTGCGAGAACATGCTTGATTAGCTTGGGAGAGCATCAGTAAGAGATCCAAAAATAAAATCTAATTAAATTAGGGGTCTCTAACTAGCTGAGTGATTGGGATTAAGCAATTCTGAGTCCACATATATTTTGACCCAACAGGGGCTGAAGTGCAATAGAGAAATAAAATGGAGGATATAAGCTGAGTTTTGAAATTTCAGGAACCAAAGTGCAAACGAGGAAGTTCAAGGGCCAAGGCTGAAGAAGAGGGAGCGACCGCCCCAAGATTGGGAGCGACGGCACGGAATCAACAGCAGCAATACACCTTACAGAGCGATCGCTCGGCCACACCAAGGCCGACTGCGCCTTAGCCGACCTTTGTTTTTCTGATGGAAATTGTGACGGGAGTTGATTTCGTCACAGAATTGAAGACAGCTTCTGAAGGATTAGTGACGGAATTGAAGCGGATTTGTGATGGATTTGTTGCTGAATCCGAATTTGACTTGGATTTTAGCAGATTTTGATCAGATTTGGATTTCAATTAGGAATCTCTCCTCCCTCCTACTATATAAAGGACCCCTATACTAGTTTTTGTATCTCCTCTTAGCTCTATCTATCTCTTATTATTTCTCTTCATCTCCTTTTTATCTCTTCTCCTCTTGTACATAGTAAATTAGAATTTTATTTATTTTGAAGATTCAAGAAAAAGGTTTTATACTTTCATTGTTAATGGCCCTTTGAGGCTAAATTATTTGATTCATGGATTGAGGTAAGTAATAATTGGATCTTTATGTTAGGGTTTTAATTCTTTCTATCTCTTTATCATTCTTGTTATTCTCAACATTCTTCAAGATCATTTATAGGCTTCAATTGTATTTTAAGATACTTTTGGTATTTGAATCTATTTGGGTATAAATCGTTTCACTCAAATGGATGATTTATACATTTACCATTGTTGAGAAGATTAGATTTAATTGAGGATTTGACGGAAATCAATGAATCTAGATTCTTATGTTCTTGTTCTCTTAATTGAATCTTTTTAATGTTTATATTGAATTCACGGAATATATAAACAAGATATAAATATTAGGGTTTTAATGTTTTTATCGACTTCACATAATATATTAACATATTAACTCTAGATTTTTGTGAACGAACCCAAGAATGAGATTGAATTCCTTTTACATGGTTTAAAAAACATAAAGAGACAGAAGCCAACGCGGAGCATCTTTACGATCTCTTCCTTGACTTGTAAGGACCATTCTGGCTTGATTTGGCGTAGCTTCTACTTGATGGGCTTAGCCTCGGGATTCAGGGGAATCCGATGTTCCACTATGGATGGATTTAGGCGGGCATGTCTTGGTAGGACCAAGCGAACACATCCACGAATTCTTTGAGCAGTGCAGTCAATGCTTCTTGCTAGGTGCCGGTGAAGAAACTTCCGATTTGCGTCTCTTTAGGCTCTTCAGCAGTCCCCAAATTCACTTTGGTTAAAACCTCCTTGGCAGCTTGGGCCCAATTTTCCTCTCGTTTGACAACATGCTTAAAGATTTCTTTAATATATTGTTCATTTAATGTGTCTGCGTCTTTATCGAGTGAATCGTTATTAACTGTTTTTTATTTGTTAGTTAATTTATCATTCGTTAAAGATGCAATGAGGGAATACTCGGAAAGGATGAATTTTTCATTTAAAGCATAGGGGAATACATTGTTAGCTATGAACTCATAATCGTCTGGCGTAAGGCCATCAGATGACACGAGAGACTCAAATTCAAAGGCAACAGACTCGGAATGTGTTTCGAATCTAGACTCTAGGACGCGAGGGGTTAGACCAAGCTTTCCAATCATTTCCTCCTTGCTGGCTGCAGGTCCGGAGAAGGTGGTGATGGTCCTGGTAGCCACTCTTTAATTGATACCATCCCAGGGGGTAGGCTTGCCTTTGATTCGACTTCAAACCAAACTGAGGTGGTATGAGGCTTCTCATTCGAAGGTGTCCCTCCATTGGTGCTACTATCAGGTCCTGAGGGCTTTTGCTGATGGAGGAAGAGCTTCCTCTAGGATGGCGAGGCACTCGCTTCTTTAAAGTTTATTCTTGCTGACGTTAATTATCTTCGGAGACTCTGCTCCCACGGCTAGGGTTTTTGCTTGGATGACATTCACGACATCTGAATCGTGGGGCCATTCTATTTTTCCTTTTTTGATTAGGCCCCGAAGGATGTTGCACCATTTCTCTCCAAGTCGAGCACCGGGACGTTGAATTGGACTATGCTGTCGTAGCCGTCTTCATGAGACCCGGGTTTGTCGATATGGGGGTTGACAAATTCCAAGGGGTAGGTGGTAGGCCAGCTTGCTTCGGGAGGATTTCCAGTGAAGTGTGGGTCCATTCCTTGGTCGAGTTCCAACTGGGCGTCTTCCTCTTGGTTCTCTTTTAAGCATTCTTCACAGTCGCATTGATCCGACTCGTCATCTTGACTCAGGAATTCTTCGATCGATAGCTCTTCATGACTCAATGAGTGAATGTAGGGATCACTTTCGAATTGGATTGTGACATGGGCCTCATCCGCCAGGGGTACTCAGTCATGTCGGGACCTTCTTCTGGATTGTAGCTTGCTGGCCAAGCGCTCTCCATTGTGCTGCCCCCGTGTACCACCTTGAGGTTCCCTCTGACGTTGATGAACTTTACGTACTGGTGTAGGTTTGAGGCCACTGCTTTCATTTGGTGCAGCCAAGGTCGTCCCAGCAAGGCGGAGAAATTGGATTTGATTTCCACGACTTGGAATTCCACCGACTCTTCTTGCTCGTCGAACTGGATGTCCAGAGTGATCACCCCCAAAACAGTGCGGGGGGTGGAGTCGTAGGCTCTGATTACTCGGGATAAAGGTCTCATTCGAGAGCGATTGACCCTTAGCTGTCTCATTGTACGTGCGGCAAGGACGTTGACCGGCGAACCATTGTCGACTAGAACGTCAGGTATGTAGATCCTTTCTATTTTTACGAGGATGTGCAGGGCCTCGTTGTGTCTATTTTCGCACTCCGGCAAGTCTGCATCTGTGAAGGTTAGACCGCTTCCGGCGTCGCCGTTTGCTTCAGTTTGCCTTGCCTCCGGGGAGTACTCAATCCAGCCGTTGGTGTGTCTCGATTGTGGCAGGGATCGCAGGGAGACGGTTATTCTTGGATCCTCCGCTCTGGATTCTCTATTACGAGAGCGCTTGATTCTGGTTTCGCATTCCCAATCGCCACAGGATAGCATGTTGACAGACCAGGAGATTGTAGGGGGCCTAGATAAGGTCTCGTTGAATGCTATCATATTGACTGTCGTTCTGGGGGAACGGATTTCTGATTGTGTTGGGGCCACGGGGGCGTTCCAACTTTCCTTCTTCAATTAGCCCTTGGACCACTTGTTTCAGCACGAAGCAATTGTCGGTGGTATGGTCGGGGTAGTTGTGGAAGGCACATCGTTTGCTCATGTCCATGTTAGGATTGAGAGTCTTTGGCTGGAAATTTTCGAGAGGTTTGAGGATGTTCCGTTTTACTAATGCTTCGAACACTTGGCTCAGGGGCATCTCGAGGTTGTCAAAACGCTGGAACTGTTGTTGGCGGGGAGGATTGTTGTTCCTTGGGGGCGCTTGATCGCGGCTTACTTGAACTCCGTTTTGGATATAGTGGACTGCTCCGGCGGCTTTCTTTCCTTTGTTTGGGACAGGTGCCGAATTTGACGGGGTTGCACGGTAGCGGTATGAAGGAGCAGGGGTGGCTGCTGTCTTTTGTAGGCTCAACGTCTTTTCGAACTTGGTCCCGGCATTGACCATGGCACAAAGGTCGGGATAGAAGTGGTGGCTGATCAGGGCCCTCAAGCTCTTCTTTGGAAAGCGGATCCATTATCTCGCTTAGTTTCTAATTCCATCTTTTGTAAAACTCTCCCACAGGCTCGTCATCCTTCTGTTCGGTGGCTTACGGATCATGGCGGTTGATTTCCCACTCGAGGTTGGCACGGTACTTCTCCGGGAAGATCTCACTGATTTGATCCCAAGTGGAGCGATTTTTCGCTTTTACGTTGAGGAACCACCTTAGTGCTGTGAATTTGAGGGATTGGAAGTGATCCGCCATTTGTTGTGGGGTGGCCCCTTTGGCTCTCATACCTAAGACGTAGTACCTCAATTTTATATACTAGTCTATGTTTAGTTCTCTATAAGATGTGGGATACTTAACACGCCCCTCACGTTTGACCCAGAGAAAAGGTTGACAGTCGAGCACGTACAGTCATGGGCGGAGGGATGCAGCACAATTTTTTTTTTTTTTTAAATAATTATATGTATTGTGACTCTGTCTCACTAAAATTACATTTTTATTTTAAACACAGAGATTAAATGTAGGTATACTTCCTTCTTCGTCTTACTAACAATTTTATTTTTATTTTAAACACAAAGATTAAATGTAATTGGGTTGTGAGTATAAAAAGTAAGGTATGAGAGAGAAAATTGGTAGAAAAGTGTAATTTTTAATGAGACATTTGATAAAGAATTTAACTTTTAGTGGGATGGAGAAAGTATATTTTTAAAAAAATGTTTTATATTTATAATTTTCTTTTAATAGATGTGATTTGTAGACGTTAAATAAATATACATGTTGAACTTTTTGATATGTGCAATTATGTTATATGTTTGTCGAATTGTATAAGATACCAATGAATGAATTATTGGCACCATTAAAGCAGATAATTTACTATGTCTAAAATTGTATTCGATATGAAAAAATACACCAATTTTTTTTTCTTCACTCCAAAATTTCTTGTCCCCCTTTCACTAAATTTCTGGCTCCGCCACTGCTTGCAGTCATCAACCTTATAGATGATAAGAGATAGTGGAACTCATAGAATTAAAGGGTACATTAAAAGCAGCGAAAGCGTTTAGTCACCATAGATAGATCGGTGGCTCCGATACCATCTTATCATTAGAATTAGGATAAGACTACATACAGTGGGGGATGAAATAGGGGATGAAATTCCATTTCATCCAGCTGGACAACTGCAATGGTGGGTTGGATGTGGGTTGGATGAAATGAGGGGTTGAAACATTTCATCCGGGTTGAAACAATGCCTTTTCCCCTTTTTTTTTTTTAAGTTGTCATGTGTCAACGTCTTATTGGTCCGTACTTTATCATTTTTTCACCCAATTATTTAAGCTCAATTATCTCATAATAAATGATTTAAAAATAAAAAGAAAAATTCACCAAAATTCATCATTTTTTTCCCTACAAATTGATATAAGTTTCATTTGATTTGGACACAAAAAAACACTTATTTTTCAATTTGAGCTGAATTATCACCTAGTAAATTTATTTTTTTTATTTTTTTTCACCAAAATTTATCATTTTTTTTTCCTACAAATTGATATAAGTTTCATTTGATTTGGACAAAAAAAAACACTCAAAGTGGTGGGGTATAGAATGATGAGTTGAAGGGAGTTGAAATTTAATTTAAGTTAGCCATTGGAGTGGGGGTAAATGAAATGGGTAGATGAAATATTAGGTAGATGAAAAAAATGTAAAAAATGTTAGATGAAATGGGGGAGGGGAATTAAACCACTGTAGGTAGTCTAAGAAGCAAAGAAAAGCTCAAGTGTGAGCGTGGGCTGAACTGAACCTCGTAAGTAATTAATATAAGCCCAAAGGACCTTAGTATGATAAAGACACAATTTGTCACCAAATCACTTACCTTATTTATAAATGAATTAAATTTGGGCACGGTTATTTGCAAGGCATGTTATTTGCAAGGCACGGACAATTGACAAAACTGTCCTTACCCGTACGCGGACGTTTCGTGTGATTATACACGACGTTGTCAGATAAGTTTCGTATGAAAATACACGAAATGTATTGAGTTATTTCGTGTAGATTTACACGAAATATTAACAAATATTTCGTGTATTTTCATACGAAAATTACCTGAAAAATTCGTGTATATTCACACGAAATAAACAGTCTGCATAATTCATACTTCCAAACATAAAAACTGGAAAATTCAAAGACCAATACAGCTTTCTTGAAAAAAAAATCATAAAAAATGGTTTACTTTGCCATATTTCACATCACACATCCAAACTTCCAAACAGTTTTTAACAAGGCTCAATAAAAACTTCATGATTCATACATACAAATAAAAAAGGCTCAATAAGTCAAATGATACACTCATACTATGGCCTATTTCTTGAAACTCTTTCTTCGTTTGACGCAATTGAGAGTCGGTTGAATGTCTCTATCCGAGCTCTGTATGGCATGACCAAGTTACTTGCGCTTGCATCACGATGAGCCTCCCAATATATCGCTGGCGATGGCATTGGGTAATCATTATCTAACATGTGCAGCAATATAAAATGGTTTCCAATGTGTCCACGCACAAGTGTGTCTGTGGGTGGTCCTACTCCTTGTGGTACAGTCACCGGAAGGCATGTGAAGCCACTGGTTAGCGTGTACGAGATGAACACCACATTATACCTCGTGGCAATGATGTGCCCTAGCTCTGGGAGGATCATATAATAATACTCAGGAGACGGGGAGGAATAGTAAGCAATGGGACTGTAGAGCTCGTCCATACTTGTCCAAGATATAACTCTCTGATAAAGCTCGCGTCGACTATGCAGCTCAAGGCAACAATCTGTGCGGACTTGAGGCCACATTTTTATCATGTTTTTGTTTGGCGCGTTTAGCTTTCTTAACTGCCGTCTCGGCCTTTCTCTTTCTATTGAAAGCGGTCATACGTTGACGTCCCTACAAAAAATTCAAATAAGAGACAATAAATTAGTGACAGTTAAAGTTCCAGTTCCAGTTCATTTCGTGTAAATATACACGAAATGTTGAACTCTTTATTTACGTGTAAAATGATACGAAATGGTTCAACATTTCGTGTATATTCACACGAAATCCACAGGAGAAATTTTCCTTTAGATTTCGTATGAATATACACGAAATGTTAAGAAATATTTCGTATGATTTTACACGAAATGTCATTCAACATTTCGTGTATAATCACACGAAATCTAAAGGAGAAATTTTCCTTTAGATTTCGTATGAATATACACGAAATTTAGTGAATCACTTCGTGTAAATTAATACGAGTTGAAACTGTCTATTTCGCGTATAGGCACACGAAACACATAGGTAGGATTTTGAGTCTCATTTCGTGTGCCTATACACGATTTACATTGGAACATTTCGTGTAACTACACACGAAATGCACAAACACATTTCGTGTATAGACACACGAAACACCCCACCAGTACGAATTTTTTTGCAAACCCAGTTACGTATCCTTTGAAATTGACATTGAAATTGAAAGCTAGGTTGTAAATTGATGTTACAACAATTTCCGACTCAAATTTATACTACAATTACGCATTGTAACATCCAATTTTAGGCATTAAATCTATTAGGGCTTCAAATTCAAATTTGGGTAAATTACCTGTTTTCCGGCGAAGACAGCGGCGGTAGACGAGGTCCCAGTGGTAGACTTGGCGACATTGGGAATTTTCATCCGAACCATTGTAGAAGAATTGAGTTTTCCGGCGAAGAAACGGTGGTTGGCGTTGGGTACGTCGAAAATGGAGATGGGGAGGAGAGAGACCAATGTTTGAAATGAAATTGTGATTTTTTTTATTTTTTTTGTTATATATACAAGGGCATTGTGGTCATTTCAAAGTGTCTTACACATTTGGTGCCTTGCAAATAAAATTCACCATTAATTAAACTAGGGTGTAACCCGTGCTTCGCACGGGGGAGAGAGTTTTTTTTTTCTTCTTCAAATTGTATGTAAAATTCAGGCGTCTGTAGAAGTGTGTGAAGGTGTTTTGAAAGTTTAGCAGGTGTTTTGTCCGTCAAAAGGAGTTTTTGCAAGTAGTTGGGGTTGGTATATGAAGAAGGTTTATGCATGGAGTTCTAGTTTAATTATGAAGTCATTATCAGTCTTTTTTTTTTTTCCTTAAGATGCATGTTAAGCTCCTGCACTTTTTTTCTTCTTTTTTTCCTTGTGGGTTTCTATGGATCACCTGATAATGTAATGAAAACTGGAAAGTATGAAATTTATTAAAAATTTCATAATAATAAAAAAATGTAAAGTAACATAAAATGTTAAACAACTTTGGATCCTTTTGTTGCTCCTATCTTCTCTATTGCTAAGAAAGAGCATATACTTCAATTCTTGGATCTCTATGAATCTTCTTATTTCATTTTCCTGCAATTGATAAAATAAAAATAAAAATAATAATGACATAATATACAACATAGAGACCAAGAAATAAACAAAATCAAAAATTATAAACAAAAGTTAAAATACATTGAATTATATTAACAGTAGTAATCACATAAGATCATAAATATTATCATAGTTAATTTTTGTACATATAAATAAATAATATTTTGAATTTTTGTAAATATGGAAAATTAAATGAATATTATTAATAAAGATAAAAATAAAATTGATATATAAATGTATAAATAAAAATATTAATATCTTGAATAAAAATTGAGACTATAGTTAATTTTATTTTATTAGGCAACTAATATACTTTCTGAATTATTTTGATTATGTCAATAATTAAAAAAAAAAATTAATAGGATTCATTTATGAACGTGATTAAAGTAGAAAGAAAAAAAAAACGAAAACAAAAAAATTTAAATAAAAACAAAAAGTTTCTAAAGAAAATCAAAAGTAAAGCTAAATTAAATATCGAAAAAAAAAAACATAAATATACATAAAAGTAAATGAAAATAAGAATGTTAATATTAATAAATAGAAAAACAATAGAAAATGTAATTCAAAAATATAATGAAAATGAGAATAGAAAGATATGCATATAAATAACAAAATATTCTAAACTTAAGAAGGAAAAAGTAAATTAATATAAAAACAAAAAAATAAATATAAAACAATTACATAGAATATGGAATTCGTATCTTAAAAAAAGAAAAGAAAAAAGTGCATTAACAAAAACAATCAAACTACACAAAAGCAAAATCTATTATTTTTTCTAATTTACCAAAGAAATTCAATATAAAAACAAAATTTAAATAGAATTATGAACAGGAAATAATTCAAAATTTAATATAATAAAAAATAGATGAAAAAAATCTTTAAAAACTGGAACAAAGAGATAATATAAAAAATCAAAGCGAAAAAATAAATATTACAAATAAATATGAAGTAAAACTAAAATCAATTTTAAAATAACAAATATACAAAATACCAAAAGAACACATAAAATTTATGAAATCAAATCTTATTCAAAAATAAATAACATGAAAAAAATGTCAAAACGAAGTGCTTACCTTAAACAAAGCCATCAATGTCTTAAAAATTAGCAAAAACAAAACAAAAATCTTGATAAAATATAATAAAAATAAGTATTTACAAACACATCAAACTATATAAAAGCAAAAAGCAAAATCTATTTTTTTTAATTTACCAATGAAATTCAAATTCAAATCAAAACAAAATATAATAGAATAAGATATATGAAATACAAAAACTCAAAATTTAATAGAAACAAAAGGCAATGAATAAATTACTCACTCATGGGAACAAAATGATATAATATCAAAAAATAATATCAAAGGAAAAAAATAAATATTACAAAAGAAAGAAGAATTAAAACTAAAATCAAGTTTGAAATAACAAACATAAGAAAATCAAGAGTACAACAAAATGTATAAAATCGAATTATAATCAAAAGGAAAAAATGAAAAAAAAAATAATAATAAAGATTTTCCTTAAACGAAGTTGTAATTTGACTTAAAAAAATTTAGCAAAAGCAAATTAAAAGTTAATGAATACTTATGAAATATAAAATATAATTCACCAAAAACAATGAAAAAATACATTCACAAATAAATGAAATAGAAAAGGACAATAAATAAAATCAATACAAATATCAAGAATTACAAAATAAAATTGAGGCTAAAATTAAAATCAATAACAAACATAAATAAAGAATTGAATCTTAATCGAAAGAAGTTAAAAGATATTAAGTCTTCTATATCACTTGAGTGCAAATTTCACACACAAAGGAAAAAGAGTGAGATTGTGGAATACTTACGAATATCAATCTTTTAAACTTCACACATTTTCCTTTTCGCCCAAATTTTCTCTACAAAAAGTGATTGAAAGCAAACATTGATAAAATGACAAATTCTCCATACATATTAGCTTTGAGAAAAATTAATGACCCTTCAATAATCGAGGTCCTTTAGGCTTTCCACACCTCCCACTTCTATTAGTCATAATATCACAAACTTTTGGCATTCGTAAACGGCTAAACTATTCATATTATACATTAACTGCTTAACTATTCATATTACACATTTACAAATTAATGCTCAATAACCTAATAAAGATACAATGATCACTATATATATGTTCACATCTTCCTAAAGTATTCTCCTACTTATATTTTTTCAATCCATAACTCTTTCATTCTTCTAATCACTAATGGATGTTAAATTCATCCATTTGAATACCTAATCAAAATACCTAATATTGTAACCTAGTACGCAAAAATCCTAGTCAGCATGAGAATCCAAAAGTCCCGTTGACGTGGAAGCCCGAGAGATCACAATTCACCCTAATAAGCTGATGTGTCACTATCAAAATTGTTTTGGCCTACTTTAATATATTTATAATATAGATTTCTAGAGTAATTCAATCTCTTTAATATTTTTATTTTATGTGTACTTTTTTATGTTTCCATTGTCAATAGCAATATAATCAAATTAAAAGTGCTTTATTATTTTTCATTCATTTTGTATATAAAAATGAAGAAATTTGAACATACTCTTTGACATACTATTTGAATTACTTCTAGATGTAATGAATTTGCCGAAATATTATTTTATATTTTTAATATATTTCTTACTTACTCCCTCCGTCCAGTTACATACTTCACACTTTCTATTTTGAGCGTTCAATTACATACTTCACACTTTGTTTCTTTCCCAAAATGGAAAGGAATCTTTACTATTCCCTCCACTCATTCTCTCTCCTACATTATTTTAATACTCACAACACCATTATAATTTACTATTCCCTCCACCCATTCTCTCTCCTATTTTAATTTCACACTCACAACACTTTTAATATAATACTCACTCCTTAATTTACGTGAGTACAGTAACTGTGAAGTAATTACTTGGACGGAGGGAGTATGTCATTACAGAATTATTGTTTTTAATTTGCAAAACATAAAAAATAAATAAAGAGCTCGGGCTCAATATTTGTACATTCAAACCCAACTCATCCAATTATAAGATACTAACAAAAAAACATATGAGTCTCAGAATCGAGCCAGTGCCGCGCTTGAGAGTTTCAAAACTTAACCGAAAGGTTAATAAGTTACTATCCGGCTCAGCACGACTCATTTACACCCTATCCGGAATGCAACTTTTAAGAGTACATAACCAAAAAGAGAGAGAGAGAGGGAGAGAGAGAGAGCGAGAGAGAGAGAGAAAATGAACCACCTATCCAAAAAAACAACACAAATTGTTTAAACAAATGTAAGAGGTCTAATTAGGGGGGGAAAAAAAGGCATCATTGCACACAAGAACTTGAAGTACTCATCAACATAACTCAAAGCACTATTGTGCTCATATATTTATCTACCAACTCTTCAATATTGTGCCCTAAACAATGCTAATGTACATTTTACATATAATTCTATGTGGGGCTTACACCCCAGCCTAAAAGGGCAAAAAATATCTATCCTTTGGATGGATATATCACACAACATACACCAGGCAAGCAATAGTGATTCTTTCTAGCAACCTAAAAGAATATAACAAATTTTACAAAATAAAATAGGAGGAGATGCAAGGAAACAAAAAAAAAAAACTAAAACGGGTCATCTTTGGGGTTGGTCAAATATCGGGTTCATTTCAATTTCTACGCCTCCAAAGTCCCTTAAATTTCCAAACTTCTCGGCTTCTCTTGCAATCTGAATATCAGAAGGCTTTACGTACTGAATGAAACTTTTTACAACAAAACGTGGAATCATGCCAGCTATGATGATACTAAGCAAGCATAACCAAAATAATCCATCACCTGCAAGGCGAAAGATAGCCCTGCAAAATAGTGTTGCAACTTACATTAGTTTCTGCATGCTGTAAAAACATTTCAAGTATGAGAACTTTACAAAAAGGTTATAGGTGTTTGTAAGACGGAATACAGAATTCCTTTTTTAAGGGTAATACTAGTATTTAACTACCTAGAATCAGGGTCAAAGCGAAGCCAGGATTTAAATGGAAGGGGTCAAAATTATAATATAGTGGTATTTTTTTCCTAAACTAAAGGGGTCAAATTGCAAAATTTACTGTTTTAGTGGAAAAATCTTATTTTCCTAAATTTAAAGGTGGTAAATGACATAACTCCGAAATCAAAGGGGTCGAATGGCCCCGTTAGCTTATATGTGACTTCGCTACTGCGCAGAATTAATGTTGTTGGTTTTAATCATATATGTTGAGTTTAGACAACTTGTAAATGAATACTATGTACTAAATGATTCAAAAGAAACTGGTACTATGCTAGTTTAGGCAAAACCCATATTTTGGTCACTAAGGAAACCCTGTTTTTGCAATTTCCTCATTGAAGTTTATTTTTTTGCAATGTCCTCATTCAAGTACACAATTTTTGCAATGTCCTCACTCCGTAAACGGAGACGTCAATTTTTTAACGGCAGAGGGACACGTGCTATCACGTGACTAACAACTGTGATAAACTTAACTTTCCGTCATTGAAAATATATGGAAAATGGTGTTTTTGATATGAATTTGAAGAAATGGAAATGAAATGTGTGGTCTTTTTGATAGTCTGTGGTTGTGTTTGATCTGTAAAGTTAAGTTTATAACGGTTGTTAGTCACGTGAGAGCATGTGCCCCTCCGCCGTTAAAAAAAAATGACGTCTCCATTCATGGAGTGAGGACATTGCAAAAATCGTGTACTTGAATGAGTACATTGCAAGAAAATAAACTTAAATGAGGACATTGCAAAAACATGGTTTCTTTAGTGACCAAAATATGGGTTTTGCCGCTAGTTTATAATTGTGAAGTGTGTATAGGAATATGAGTACTGAAGATTGATGCATAGTAATGTGTGTGTGAGCATGTGTGTGCAAGGTTTTAGAGGGTATAGATCCTATGAAGAAATGTACTGGAACAAAAATGCTAAACGCGGTCTTTATTCGTAACCTGTTCAACCTTATACTCTGTCCATTTCAAAACAAGGGACATGTTTGAGCCGGAACACAGATAAAGTGAAGTGAGGGACTAATTTATACTCTCTCCATCCCTTGTTAAAGAGGTGTGATTTGACCAATCATGCAAAGTACAGTAAGTGGTTGGTAATTGATTAATTCGCTAAATTGCCCCTCAAAACGTTTGAATTCAAAGAATGAGGCAACGTTTGATTTCAACTTAGGCAAGAAATGAAGATTAGTATATTAAACTGGTTGAAGGACGTTTGAAAAAGGATGGCACAAAAAATAAAAATTAGTCTTCTAGTGGGGCATTCCAAAAAAGAATAAACACCTCTTCAAGTGGGACGGAGGAAGTAGATACAAGTATTTTGGACTTTCCAAGACTACTCATGTGGGAGTGGCCATATAATAATTGAAGGAATAATCATTCAAGGTAATGTGGTAAAGTTATCGCATATAAATGGAACGTGTTCATAGTAGACACTTTCTCCTGCGAAAAAGGAACAATGCGTGTTTTGAAATGGAAGGATAGAACCTTTTTTTGTGCAAAAAGTGCAATTGCTCTCACCTTATAAAATGCTTTCTAATTAACCAGTGACCTTATTTTATGATAGAAAGACAGCGACTTTCAATCATTTCTCTAAGTATAGCTTTTGCTCTACGCATTATAGACAAACCATAAACCTCCTAAGAAACCAAATTGAGTTTACTAGTGTTCTTGTTACTGTTTGGAAAGGCATGCCTTTTGGGATTTTATCAAGACATGATTACGAAGCTACTTATCAGGCTGAGCTGAGACATCAACAGGCCTTACGCTGGATACAATTTTCTTAGGAACACATGCTATCACTCATAAACAAGTAAATGACATATCAGCAGTAATATATACCCCTCCGTCCCAGCTCAATATGCACAATTACTGTTGGGCACAGAAATTGAGTGAATATATATATATATATATATATATATATATATATATATATATATATATATATTCAACAGTATTGTGAGTGGGAAAGGTGTTGCGAGTATGATAGTGGGTGGGATTTGCCAAGTGGGGCCCAAAATTTAAGTGTGAGTATGACAAGCGGGGGATAAAAGATTTACATTTTCGGAAGTGGGACTTATCAGTGATACCACTCAACTGGGTAAGTGCCCATTGAGCTGGGACGGAGGGAGTATATATATATATACTAGCCTAAGCCCGTGTCCAAGGCCACGTTTTTTTATTTTGTTTTTTAAAAAAAAAAAAAAATTTAAATTAAAAAAAATTAAATTAAATTTTTTTTTTTGGCAAAATTTAAAAATAGTTCCTCCATTTTGAAATTCAAACTGAATGGAGAGAGAGAGAGAAGAGTATGTGTGTGTTTTTTAAAAAAAAAAAAATTTTAAAGGGAGGGCAAAATGGGAAAGTGACAAAATAGTGGGGGCAAAACGGTAAAGTTGGCGGATGAAACTGTTCATGGAACAGTGCCAACCTTCCCTCATTTATACTATAGATATATATATATATATGCTTCTGTGTATATGTATATGTATAGGATAAGAGATCGTACCAGTAACCAGGTAATATGGGAATAGCATCAATGATAATGACACAAACGCAGGTTGCAAGAATAGCTCCCCAAATGCTTGCATGACTAGGCCAAGTCCACCGAACAACATCCATGGCTAAGTGCAAATTAACCAACATCACAGATGCAAGTGTCCAAAGATCTCCTATGCTTGCACCATCAATGTCACTTCCCCAATATGCTAAGAGGGGAATGAAGAAGGCAGCCATACTTTGCCACAGTGTGTCCAATATTGTAGCCCAAAATAATTTCCCATTGTACCCTTCTTTTCTTTGTCCTGCCCCATAGAGCCGAGGATACTTCATTAAGGTTTTTCTACTAAGATCCTTGTCCAGAATTCCAACAACAATTGTAGGCACAGCAGTATAGATAATAGAATACAACATGCTGCTCCATTCATTGATTGCAGTTGTCAAAGTGAAACTTGTAAAGAGCGCATACCTGGAGAGAAACAAATATGTGTAGTTAGCAAATGAAAACAAAGTCTTTTGCTAAAAAATTGAAATCTCCGTCTGTTTTTATTTAACCTTTTCAAAGCTTATTGTTATGGAGTAGATAAAATTCTTCGAAATAGAACGTCTTTGTTTAACAAAAACTAAACGAAAAAGTCAATAAGCTTCACCTAATAAGCTTAGCTTATGCAAGTCCATGGAGAACTACTGAGCAAAAACTTAACAGTTAACACACTGCAAATTTGGTGCTACGATAACCCGATTGTAACACTCTACGTCTCGAAAAGATAGTCCCACTTTTTTTTTTTTGTTAAATTTGATAAGGTCAAATAAGAAAACAAGCCAAAACAACGATTATCAACATGTCCATTAGAAAGATTCAGAAAGTTAAGTAGATAAATAAGGATCAAAGAATAACACAAGTATATGATTAAAGCACTCACCAGAACAAGACAAGAACGAAAATTGCATTTCTGTAGAAGTTATATAGTAGCATGTAACCCATTCTCTGATAGTTCCAATGTCCATGAACAAACAGAAGCGGAACCAAGAATCTGAACTGCCCCACTGCAAAATCTGATGCCATGACAGCTTGACGACCCTCTTGGCCACTGATACCGATACCAACATCAGCCATTTGGATCATTGAAACATCATTAGCACCTGCAAAAGTTGCAGATTTATTATCATCATGTCAAAGCTCACATCAGAAAGAAAACAATTTTTAAGCTCTTGATCTTGAAGAATACTTCATACTCCCTACACCCCATAAAGATAGTCCCACTTTTTTGGTGTTTGATTTGAGTGAACTTTGACTAAAATTTTAGAAAAGACTATGTATCCAAATGAAATTCTAAAGTGTGCTATTATTAAACCAAAAGTACTACCAATCACAATTTTAGATTTTCATTTAAATGATTAGTCTTTTCTAAATTTTAGTCAAAGTTCATTCAAATCAAACACTAAAAAAGTGGGACTATCTTTAAGGGATGGAGGGAGTATAAACCAAATCAGGAGGGTTCTTACCATCACCAATGGCTAGGGTCATGTCATCTGTCCTGTTTTTGATAAGCGCAACGATTCCAGCTTTCTGCAATGGAGCCACTCGACAACACAGGACCACCGAACATCTAGTGGCTAATTGGAATAACTGAAACATCAAGAAACATAAGTGCCATCAGAATACGATTCATGAAAAAGAAAACTATTGCAAATGTACAAGATTTTACCTTTTCTTCGAGTTCAGGATCGTCAAGAATATAAACAAGACTTGTTCCATCGATGATAAGAGCAACAGGACTCCCACCATCTCCTGAGCTGACAAAAGAAGAAGTGCCCGAAACACCCATAATTAAGGCATCTTCTAAACTCTTTCTACACGAATCCTTGGAGTTTTTGTTTATAACTATCTGAGTCATATTGCTTGTTAGAAGCTTAGATGAGTAGCCAATAGAAATTGCTGTTTCCTGCTTGTCACCAGTTAAAACCCACACCTTTATATCTGCCATCCGTAAAGTCTCGATTGCTTCTGGAACACCCTGCTGCAGTTTATCTTCGATTGCAGAGGCACCCAATATGGTCAAGTTTTTCTCTATATTGGTGGCAACTTTACGAAGTAAAGCTCCCCTTCCTAATAAAGCATTACTTGCCATCTCATAAGAAGACTGCCATTGCTCAAATTCAGGAACATTCATTTCCCGCATTCCTACAACAAGGGTCCTTAAACCAACTGATGAGTAGGACTGAAGATTGGCTTCAGTTGTACGTACCACATTCAAGTTCTGGGAATTATCTATAATGCTTAGCATGGTTGTGTCTGCACCTTTTACGATGACTTTGACTGTCTTGTCAGGGAACCCTAATATGACTGACATCCTCTTACGGTCACTATCAAACTCGTGCATACCTAGAACATCGAATCTGCGATATCACGGAGCCATTTCACCAAATTAGAGTAATATAAAAAATCAACAATACGAATATATAAATTAAGAATCTCTAAGGATGTGGATACAAGTTTGCGAATGTGTTCACATTGACATGTTTACATGGAAATATGAATTCCAACCTGCGCTCTTTTTTCACTTATAAAATTACGATTTAAATTAAACCATAGCGGAAAATCCACATTGGAGTGCTCGAATGAATCTGATCATTGAAGGAGCATCAACTTCAGAAACGAAAAAGTATGGCACTTTTATGAATTATTATCCATTGCTGACATTGGACCCACGAAGAAAAGGTAGGTACAGTTAAGCTGCATGAAATTTCTGAGAAACCAGGTCACAGACACGTAAGGTCAGACCTGGTCTGGCCCATTCCTCCAAAGAAGTTTTTGTGTGATATGAACTCAAATATGAAGCACATGGATTCAAGTCAGACCATGAATTAAAAGACCATTGCAATAAATAACCAACCATGCCACTTCAAAACTTTGGATAGTACAATCTATGGTCATTGGGGTCTCCTAAAAAGATCTAATAAGTTCATCGAGTTGTTTTAAAGGATCAAAACAGATGGTGACTACTGTAATTCCTTTTCGGTTCTGAAAACTAACTACTTGGCCAAGGGATTCCAAGCAAATAAAATGTGGATGGATATGGAGACAAGCTTAGATAACGCTTTTTCAACATGTTCAAAATGGAATCCATCCAAAGAAATATTGCCCACAATGGAATCTAATCTGCCAGATGAATTATGTTGGAGTGTTTTTATTTTCATAATAAGTCCTGGCGAAAAAAGGAAACAGTTTTGGGGTCTAATATTCATTAAATCTATTTTCCTAGACTCCTACCATCAGAGTAAGTATTCATGATGATCACTAACTGAAGGAGTTAGATGTGCAATAATGGGAACTGCTCATGACAAGCAACTGTACAGAAATTATATATATATATATATATATATATATATATATATATATATATATATATATATATATATATATATATATATATATATATATATAACTAATAGGAGAATGGTATAGCAAATATAACTAATAGGAGAATGGTATAGCAAATGTAAAGAAAAATATTTACCTTTGCTTTTCCCCTTGAACATCAATAACTATATGCCCAGATGTGCGTTCTATAAGCATAAACCCATAAGCAGCTGCGGCATAAACAAGTGCCTGTTCATCTGGGGATTCACCTTGATAATCTATCAACTTCTCTGTAGGCTCAGATGAGTCTACAACAATAGGCACAATTGTGTGGCAAGCAGCCAATGCAAGGAAGAAATCATAAACATGTTTTCCCTCATCTGTATCAGTTCCAGCTTTCGATAGTTTTTCCAACTCAGGGTCCACCTTCACCTTCATTTTTGGTCTCCAGACCTGCCCATCAACTGCATTGAGGACATCCAAAAACAATCAAGCTTAAATTGAACGATTCCAATTACTTTAAGAAGAAAAACGTTTGACAAAGCAAAGAATGTAGAAGAGAATTGTAAGCAAAAGGTATAAAGAAGAAAAAAAGTTGAAGCTGGAGGAAATATAAAGCACCTTGGGAGAAGTATCCGCTTTGTACACCATGAGAATCTGTTTTCTCGCCACTGTAGTCTACACCCCAAATGCTTGCATGTTGAAACTCCATCTTGTTTTCTGTCAACGTACCGGTTTTGTCAGAGAATACATACTTTATTTGTCCTAAATCCTCATTTATATTCAGTGCCCTGCACTGGAATCTTGAACCTGAGGATTCATCATACATTTTGTTATCTCGAATCATGAAGTATGCCTGACCAACACGAACAAGCTCCATTGATATGTACAATGAAATAGGTATCATGATCTGGAATACAATCACCGACATAAGAAATGTGAAGAAGATTTCCATGCCCCATCCATAATAATTATAGTTATCCACTTCCTCCTCCGAGTAGTCCTTTCTCCTATAGAACGGCATTACATCAAGCTCATCTCTATGGCGCCTCAACCAAACACCAGCACATACAGAAACCACAGTACACAAAAGAACAAGGAAAAGGGAAAGAAGAATGATTTCTCTATTCATATGGGTTTCAAGACGGCTCCGCTTAGATGGAGCCCCAGAACTATTGAGCATAGCTTTGGTCTCCCTGCCAGTGTATACTGCAACTCCAAGTGCCCAATCAGTGTTCTTGAGCATACAGCCTCGAAGCACAATATTAGAAGGTCCAAGCGAAACTCGTTTTCCATCAATCTCCATGTAGGCCTGGAACCCATAAATGTTTCGATTGGGTTTCTCACACTTGATCAAGCCATTAATTCTATCCTTTTCTGGAGTTTTTAAAAGGGTCTCTTGCTTTGCATATCGTGTCTTCAGGTTCGATTCCCCATCCAAATTAATGGTCTGGATGTATGCCACCCCTGTAGGGTCACTCGTAGAGAGCAACACCATATCACAAGGAAGAGTGTCATTGGCCGAAAATTTGATGACCTCACCAACTTGAATATGCTTCCATTTTTTCTCTTGAAACTTATCATCTACCAAAACTGAAGCCAATCGATTATTCTCAATTCTATCAGACCTATGACGTCTCCAGTCCTCATAGACATCCTTAATTGCAGTAACAACTAACACAAAAGTCAACGGCAAGATCGAAGCAGCCCGACCAAAAACAGCTAGCTGAGGAAGCTGATTGAGAATAGCAATAATAAGGAAATAAACATACGCAACTCTATGAAACTGTTCAAAGAGATTCCGAGGCAAGAACGTTAAAGCTGAATACTTGCCCGTCCTAATCGAATTCCCAGCAAACTCAAACTTCTCATTAGTCTTAACAGGATCATTAACATAAACAAGTCTAGCATCCTCATCCTTGATCTCTTTTAGAGACATACTAAACCCTTCCGACTCATTACCATGTGATCCATACCGTACAGGCTTTGAGTTTGAACCCAAATCAACAAAACCCACCTCTCGAATAGAGTTTCCTCCAGAGGTTTTAGACCAACTAGACGAAATGCTCCGTCGAGAGGAATACGAATTGGGCACGGAATCAGGACCAACGGGGACATTTTCAATCTGGGTATCACTGGAATTCATATTGAAAGAAGCGGATTTCAATAGATCAACATGCAAAGGGACAGCAGTAGGATTATAAGAAACTTCACTAGAACCTGGTGTTCAAGGGGATGTGATCAAATCTATCTACTCTAAGCTATATACATATATACGTATAAGCAAATTTCACGCAGAGCAGCAGTAGGAAATCTGAATAAAATACAAAATACAAAATTGCTTCTTCAAACCTTAGATTGTAGCTGATTGAACTAGACAGAGTTAGCTAGAATCAACCAAAAAAGACAGATTCTTTAAGAATTTCTTGAGTGAAAGGGGAATTTTGATCTGGGTAACGTTGTAATTGGATTGATAATGTAATGATTTTGATGAGGATGATTGGGAAAGAAAGATATTTAGGTGAGAGGGGAGAAGAAGAAGATTCTAAGGTCAAAGGCATTATAGAGGGGGGGGGAGGCGGAAAATGCAATAAATTGGGAAAGTGGGGAGGAAGGATTCAAGGTCGTGGATGACGACTGGCAATTTGGAAAATAAAAAATAAAGAAAAGGTCTGGTCTTGATTTTGAAGATGAAAGAGAAAGAGAAAGAGAAAGAGAGAGAGAACACGGAGTTGTTGTTAGGGGTTTCGGACAGCTTGAGAAAGAGAAGAGGGTTGCCTGCCTGCCCGCCCGCCTGCCCGCCCGCCTGCCCCTCTCAAACATCATTATTGACATTTAAGTAATGTTACAAAAATTGCATTAATTTTCATTTTGACCAACGTTAAAATAGATGTTTGGTTTGAAGGTTTTCATGTATTTACAAAATGTATTATTACTGCGATTTTATAAATTAAGTAGCAAAAAATAACTTTATTAATTGTTTTTTTTTCTCAATTATTACTTTACTAAAAAGTACAATCAATGTTATAAACAAGTTCAAATTTAGGGCTTTTATAGGGCCCTTCACCTAAATCAATATTTCATAGAGGACCAGCAAATTTCAACAAACACATGAATACATTCAATACACAAACACATTCAATTTAAAAATTACATACATTAAAATAAAAAAATAATCAAACTCAACAATATCTTCAAAAATCCAAACCAATTACTGATCTCTTAATAATTTTGTCTCAAAAACAAGAAAAAAACTTTTGAGGAGAAGACGACATGAAAAATCTCCTTTTCCAAATTCAAACAAATTCTAGCGACTACTTCACGAATTATGGGTGTCAGTGGTTTGATTCAAACCGCGGTTTGTAATCGAACCGAATCAAACCACACAGTTTGGTTCGGCTTTAAGGCATGAATGGTTTAGCTCGATTTGAAAAATTAACAAATCACACGGTTTGGTTCAGCTTGCGGTCTATCACCTCCAAACCAAACCAAATCGAATCGAGCCAAACCGTTGTAGATCGAGCCGGTTCGAGACCGTTAAACCTATCATATTTCATTATGTGTTTCAATCACTGTGAATTTTGTGGACAGTCATTACTTATAAATCACTTTTCTTGCTTAGTTTGACCTTTATAATTTTAATAAAGGGTATCATTACATTAACAATTACTTCATATTGTGATGTCAAACACTAACAGTGCATTAACAATTGTACTTTGATATATTTTTCTGATTTAATTTTTGTTGAATGGTAATTTGAATTTGACAATCTTGATTTGTAACTGTAAACTGGTATGGTTTGTTTTGTTATCTTTTATGATTGTGTTTTTTCTTTTATAGGTATTTTCTATTTAATAGTTAGAAAATTTTAAAAACATGATAATAGAGTGGTTTAGGTTGTGGTATATACCATAGTTCGGATTGCGGTTTAAACCACGGTATAAATCGCAAAATCAAATCGTGGTTTAGACCAAACCGAACCAAACTATGGTGGTTTGGTTTATCTCGGTCTGAACTTTTACATGTTTTAGCTCGGTTTAAGATTTCTCCAAACCGATTAGTAGCGGTTCGACATCTAAATTTTTCCAAACTGAGCTAAACTGAACCACTTACACCCCTATCACGAATTCAGGCGATAACTTCACAAATTTCGGCCATATCTGGTTCAGAACAGAAGCAAAGCCGAATCCCAAGGCAAAGGGAGTTAGATCGGAGATCGGTCGGAGAGATTGAGAGAGAGTAGAAGAAGAAGATCGAACAAATATTGACACCGTTCCTAGATCTGTTGATTGTTTAGTGGTTTGATCGGTAAAATCTGGTCGGAGGTCTGAGAGAAGGTTAGATCTATGACGTCAGAGCAGGGAGTAGGGACGTCGGAGACGGAGGAGAAGAGATATCGGTGGCGGCAAAAGGGAAGGAAGGGAGCAATCTCACAGAGAGAGAGCGAGGGAGAGAGAGAGAGAGAGAGAGAGAGAGAGAGTGTGTGTGTGTGTGTGTTTTTAGAGAGAAAAAAATTAGGGGAGAAAAGAGGGTGTTGGGCTTATATATACGAGAGTTTATTTGAAATATTGATCTGGATGAACATTTTATATGGTATATGTAACATCGCATGTCCTTAAATGTCTTATTGATTTGGTAGAAGGATACTTTTGAAATTAATCCTTCAATTTAATTTGACAAAAACTCATGTGAGAACACTATGACCCGTCTCATGGATGAGACGGGTCATTTTTTACCCATAACCCAGCCCATGGGGCATAACCCTGGCAATTTGAGAGACTAGAGCGCTGGGCCGAAGGGGAGGCCTTCTTGGAATGGATCGGAGGTCAGGTGGGTATCAATTTGTTTATGCGTCCTGACAGTCCTGTGGCCAAGGTTGGGTATCAATTTTTTTTATTTTTCTTTTTTTTTCTTTTTGCTTTTTGCTTTTAGTTTTTATATTATTTTTTAGTTTTTGCATTCACAAAGAACTTTAGCTCAGATCTTCATCCCTCACACACACACACACACACACACACACACACACACACACTAAATTCTCTCTCTCACACAAACACGCACTAATTTATATACTTATGAGATTTAAAAATTTATTTTAAATGATTATTTTATATTTATATATAATCATTTAAAAATTATAGTACAAAACATCTAATTATATACTTATGAGATTTAAAAATTTTAAATGATTATTTTATATTTATATATAATCATTTAAAAATTATAAATAATTATTAGTTGATATTGCTATAAATAATAGTAATACTTTTCATTTGTTTAAGCAATAGTTGGTATTGCTATAAGTAATAGTACTACACTTGTGAAGTAATAGTGTTTTTTTTTTTTTTAACTAATAATAGTTTTAGGAACTGTTTTCATTTTGAGTAATACTTCTCATTTGTTTAAGTAATTGTTGGTATTGCTATAAGTAATAGTACTACACTTGTGAAGTAATAGTGTTATTTTTTTTTTTTACTAATAATAGTTTTAGGAACTGTTTTCATTTTGAGTAATACTTCTCATTTGTTTAAGTAATAGTTGGTATTGCTATAAGTAATAGTACTACACTTGTGAAGTAATAGTGTTATTTTTTTTTAACTAATAATAGTTTTAGAAACTGTTTTCATTTTGAGTAATACTTCTCATTTGTTTAAGTAATAGTTGGTATTGCTATAAGTAATAGTACTACACTTGTGAAGTAATAGTGTTTTTTTTTTTTTAACTAATAATAGTTTTAGTTAATATCCCATTTGGTTAATACTTCTCATTTGTTTAAGTAATAATTGGTATTGCTATAAGTAATAGTACTACACTTGTGAAAAGTAATAGTTACTATAACATAATGTATACAAACTACTATTACTTTTGCCAAACGAAGAAAACATAATTTTTTTTTACTAATAATAGTTTTAGGAACTGTTTTCATTTTGAGTAATACTTCTCATTTGTTTAAGTAATAGTTGGTATTCCTATAAGTAATAGTACTACACTTGTGAAGTAATAGTATTTTTTTTTTTTTAAGTATTACATTATCAATGACTTAAAGTAATAATATATTCAGTCATTACATGTGTGTGTGTGTAATGTTATGCAAATTCAAATCTAAATTCAAGTTAAATAATGTAAAATCTAGTTTCTAGTAACAATTTTACTGTCATTAGATTGCTGATGTTTTTGTTGATTTGATTTTGCTAGATCTGAGTTGTTGTTGTTGAATAAGAAAATTCTTCATTTGTAAAGGGGGCCTGATTCATTCTCACACACAGACACACACAGACAGAAGACTCACACCCTTTCTCTCTCTACCCGTAGCCTCTCTCTCTAGACGCAAAGACTCCCTCCAACTCCATCGTCGTCCTCGCCAAGCCTCCCTCACAAAACCCATTCGCCGGCAACAACAATCCATCCTCACCGTTCTACACCCCTTGACCTCTATTTCTCCTACCTCCAATTACAATTTCACCGATCTCTGTTCTCCCCAAAAATCGACGTTCTCTCTCTCCATTCACCGTCATAGCCACGAACCCAATTTCTCCGATTCCAATCGCCCAACGACCATTCTCTGTCTCTCTCTCCATTCACCGTTGTAAACTCACCAACCAAATCCATCAACGTCAGGGGCGGAGCCAGGAATTGGCTGAGGGGGGGCAAGATTACACGGGGGTTCGGGGGCAGCGCCCCCAAAAAAAAAAAATCGGGTCGGACAAGTAAAAAATGGGTCGGATCCATGAAATACAATGTATTTTAGTTAACAAAAATGATAAAAGTAAATAATTCAAAGAACGATTGAAATAATGTTGAAGTATTTAACGCAAACAATTTATTAAAATATATTACTCGTACAAAAAAGAAATTCAAATTTGCTAATTAAACTTGGAATAATAGGAAGAAAGACCAAAAACAAAAAAAATGGGAAAAGTCTAACGAATTAATTAAGATTGAAAAAATGTGAGAAAATTAGGAGAAAGAGAAAAACAAAATTGTTAAGAGAAAGAATAGCAAAGATGGAAGACAAAATTAATTGAATATGTAGGTAGCAGGGTTCGAACATAGATTTGAAAGAAAACATCAAAGGTTTTAACTTCACCCCTTCTACCGCTGAACCACACCACTTACTGGTGTTAATCTTGAAGTTAATTATATATATACATATATAACAAAAATATGGTGGGGGCAAAAAAAAAAAAATTTCACTGCATTTCCGCCGCTGGGGGGGGGGGCGAGTGCCCCCACCTGCCCCCCCCCCTTGGATCCGCCCCTGATCAATGCCGCTTATCTCCCCTGTTTCAGATCCAACACCGTTCACCGCCACTGCGTCTCCAACATGCTCCGATCACCACACTTCCTGGCTCCGAGGAAAAATGAAATCATTGTGAACCAGTGCCGTTTCATGGGTCCGGGTTCGGGTCATTCCGACCCGTCTCATCCATGAGACGGATATAGTTGTTCTCATGGGAGACCAGCTCATTTAATTTAATTTAAGGGTGAAATTGGATTATAAAGGCGTTAAAAAACCCAAAATAATAAGTATTTTGAACCAAATTTTACCTTTCAAAACTACATTTATTTTGAAACAAAATAGCTTAATATTCCTTCATTCCTGAATAAAAGTCTGATATTTTAATGATTAATTTAATTTAATTTAATTTAATATTGACAAAAGAAAATTAGAAAGAAAAAAAATAATTATCTCGAATCTTTCGTCAAAATTCGTTAAAAACAAATAGCCTTTATAAAAGTGAGGCTATCCAAAAGGGAGTATAAAACTTGTAAAAAATTACTATTTTATCATGCAACCCTATTATGTTTTAAATATAAAATATAGAGACCTACAATGCTGTATAAAAATAAAAAATACATTAAATATAAATATTGTTAATAATTTTCTTAAATATATTGACAATAATTAAAACTTTATTATAAATAAAGCTATACTCCCTCTATCCCATCGAATTTAGGATTTATTCCCCGATACGAAAATTAAGAAATACTAATATAATAAAAGGAAAGAGAATGAATAGATGATTTATTGTGAGTTTGAAAAGTAAAATATGAGAGATAATGAGTGGGAGGAATAGTAAAAAATTATTGTTGTAAATATGACAAGTGATTCATATTAAATATAAAAATAATATAAACTTGATATATTTTGAAACGTTTTATAAGTTAAATGAAAGGTTCAAAATGATAAATGTCTTGTAGTAATGTCAAAATTCCAAAGAGCTGGCCAGTTTCTAGAGACACTTGCCAAATAATTTTGATTAGGGGAGACTCATTTCGGATTTGGGACTGATTCAAACTTGTGGTAGTCAACCTTACGTGGCCCATGCAAAGAAATTTGGGGGTATAAAAACTTAACTCTCTTGCGGTTTATTATTTTCTCCGTCCAAACTTCTTATAACATCGTTGTTATAAATAAACTTTTATCAATAATTATAGAAATAATTATAGGTTAATTTAATTATACTATATTAATATAAATCTAAAATATATAATTGATATATCATCAACAATAATAATAAATGTTACATTTTTGTTAAAATAATTAAATCAATCTAAATAAATACCAAAAGTTCATTCATAATAATGATAAAAAGAAAAAGTGAAAATATTATATTGGGACAGAGGGAATAATTTCTAAGTTGACCCCCAACAGTTTGTTGGAATTTTGATATATGTGGTATGAAGTTCATAGATCCATGACCTTGAAAGTGTCTGGGGCTTGAACTGATTTTTGGGTAAGGGAAAAACAACTTCGAGATTCTGCCAGGGAGAGCGGCTGCGCCAAGGCCAAGGGCGGCCGCGCTAGTCTCCCGAAACTCGACGTGATTTACCTGCTGTTGAGGGCGGTCGGGCTTGTGACTAGGGCGGCCGCGCTTACGACGGGCTTGGTGGTTCCTGGGCCGAATTTCTGAGGGTTTTAGGTTATTTTAATATAACTTTAAAACCTAATTACCACACATATAAATACAATAATCCCTCCAGCCGTTTTGAACTATGAGAGATTAAAGAGAAAACCCTATTCTCTAGTTTCTTTCATTGTTTTGATTACTCCCCGTTCATAGAGATTTGTTCGTGAGATTCAAGGCGACTGAGATAGGACCGCCGGTGATTACATACCTGTGTGCAAAGTTTCTTGGTACGTAATCCGAGATCGTTTTATCCTCGAAGGAATTTGCCTGTACCTGAGTTGCATCAATTGGGGGCAATATTTTCTCTTAGGACAGTCTTCCTAAGGCGACTCGATCTACCCGATAAGTTTTTCTAAATCTCTCTGATTTCTTACTTTGTAAAGATTGATTTTAGATGCTTGTGTTACTATGTGTTGATTCACTGCAATCGCTACAATTAAACTGTCAAATGCATGATTGCCCCTATGTGATTATTTGCTTAATCTGCTTGTTGTGCAATTTATATTCCAACAGTCTAAGAGAAAATATTAATCATGTTATTTGTTGATTGCAGTTGATTCGATATGATCCAGATTTGTCCGTATAATCATTGAACTTGAAAGATTAATTCTTTGTACAAGTAATTTAATATATTTGAAGAATATGTTAAATTGTAATGATTATTATATGTGGTCAAATCTCTTATGCTTGTAATTGATGATTCTAGGTAATATGAAACGGTGAAAATTAGTGCAAGTAAATAATTGGGCTAATCAAAGAAAATATAATAATTGGTGTTCTAGATTGTTAATTTTGTGCTGTTATAGTAAAAATTAGTTGTAAAGGTTCATGAAAACTGAATCCTACTAATTTTATATATGAACAAAATATCTCATGGATCATCATGCTGATTGAGATCAAGTTTTGAGTTATTTAGATCATGAGCATAAAACTGATCTAATACCATTTGTATATTTATTGATTGATCCAAAAGTTATTTGAATGTTCGGAAAAATCGTTGGTTTCAACCTTGTTGAATGGGATTTCGGATACACCCAAATCTTTTGGGAAGTATTATTTAAACACACTAATTGATGAGTTAGAAAATTAGTACTATATTAACGATGTTATTATGAAAAGTACTATTTATCTAATTTCGTGTTATGATTTCATTTACTTGAGAAAATCAATAACTGAATAAGCGGATGAGAGAAGTCTTGATCATTCTTGTTGTACTCTAATAAATACTTCAAGAGAATTTTGGGGAAAATTCGATACAGTCATATTGTTTGAGATTATTCCATTAAATTGTAATATTCAGTGTATGACACCTTTGTAGTATTGATAATTAGAGCTGTACAATAACGTTCTTGTAGCTTTATTCAACCTAATGTTAATTATCTTGATAAGGAAAGTGACAAAGTAAAATACATGAGACGGAACAGAAAAGCTGTAGTTTACTTTACTAGTCTCAAAATTTATAATTACTTATGAGTCGCTTAAGTAGTTAGTAAATATATGAGTAAGAGTGCACCTCTTTGAAGTCAAACACTTTCATATATTTACAACTTGAAATTGAAGATTAATGACAATGAGAAATATCAAGTGTTGTTGCAGGACTCATAAACGAATGTGTGAATCTAAAAGTATTTTTAGTGCTCATTCGTGTAATGTAGTAAGTGCATCACTATATTTCTAAGTGTCATAAAATCTCTGAAATGACTCATATTCAATTGTAAAATATTTTGAGTGGTTGGGTAAAGAAAAACAAATGTTGCTTTTCTTGTAAAGTTGTATTTTGCTGTCTTGTAGTACTTGTCTGATGCCTGTGATTAACTTAGTAGTTGAATGTGATATTTATCTGAGAATAAAGTTTAATTATCTCGATTTGATGGCTAAATCGTTTGTGAACGGCAGGTTAACCATGAAGTTTTTAAATTATGTATCTATCATGAATTATTAATTTAAATTTAGTTATAATGACCTAGATAATTTAAATTGTGTCTCATCATGTTTAGTTAATTTAAATTGGGTTATGATCCTTATATGATTTAAATTATGTTTTCATCACGGATAAGTAATTTAAATTGGTGTATGATGCTATTAATTGAAAGTCTCAAATTTCTATGAATAGGTGAATTGTAACTTAGTTAAGAGAACGTGTTCTCTTATGAAATTGAATCACCTTGTTCATTGTTAGCTAATTTGTGTGACTATTAATAGTACGATACTTGACATGTAAAATATGTTGTCACTTTATTGGTTGCAAGCTTAGACCTCTCTATAGCTATTTAATTGTAAATTAAAGTGCTAAATAAAGTTTTGTTACAAAGCTCAGTTAAAACTAATAAGAAACTTATATTGGTTATAATCTCATGAAGCGGATGTAAGTCTAACTTTGATGTGAATCTGTTCATAAGCCTTTGAATCAGTTCATAGTAAGACTTTTTCAATTACTCAAAATTATTATGAGATGGTGCATGAGAAAATTGCTACTTAAAGGGTTACAGTAGTAGTTTGTCTTTAAAGTTTGAAATTACCAAAGTAATACTTTAAGAGAATCTTTGAATTTGGCTTGCCTTATTCCGGAAAGGATATATCTTAAGTATTTGAGTGGTAGTAACTCAAACTTTGAAAAGATGATGTTTTAGCTTGACTATCTTTTGCAATGTGGGGGTACTTCTCGCGAGTACGTATTTCACATAAAAAGATAAAAACTAAAATTGTGAGAAATACTACTATTAGTAAAACCTTTTAGGATGGGTGATAGCAATGTACTTGAAAGATTTTAATTCTAAAATCCTTGGTATATTGGCTAACATGTGAATTTTCTCCTATGCTATGTTCTAAGAAGATGTTTCTCTCATATAATTAGAGTTGATACCAGTCTCACTCTTACATTTGATCTTTATGTTATCATGCAAAGATGTCAAATGTGGGGGTAAATCCATGAAGTTCTAACTTTGCAAGTTAGATGAATTTAGAAGAAGTATTAAATTTAAAATTGCTAAGGATAGTGAAAAGTAATTAAAAAATTACTTTTAATGACTATCAAGTGCATGTTTGAAATTTAAGGATGCTTCGAGAGTAAGATAATTTGTATGGTCTCTATATGAGCAAATGCAAATTAGTTGACTCACTTCTAATTACCTACGAATGGATTAAATGAGAAGGTTTATATCTAGTTAAGATTTTAACCATGATAATGTTTAAGACTAGTTGGTTGTGAAAGGGTACTAGCAAATATAAGAAATAGATAACGTCTACTTTCTTGAGTCACTATTAATTGCAATTTTCTTGTGTAAAATATTTGACTGAGTATATGTTTTGAAAATCCATCTAATGGATGTTATTTTTCTTCTATTATATATAGAGAATAAATAATTTTATACGGATCAGTCAAAGTCAATGAATTTTGTAATTAATAAGTGGCATGTTGTAATTTGCTGTATTGTTAAACCTTTTTACATGTGGTGAAATAATTCTCATGAAATATTTCCTTGTTAGCTTTGTATGTATGAATTTTGGTGAACTTGGTCTATTGCAAAATAATGTTGATAAGTGTATTGTCTATGGCGTAAACTTGTTTGCATTCATTTGGTTGAAAGTTAATTGAGATAAATTAATGCCTATCCGTCATTCTTGAGTAGTAAGTTTGGAATTAAGGATGAGAACCATTAACGAGATTCTTGGCTTCAAACTGATCATTTGAAGTGGTAAATTTTCACAAGATAATTACATATTACTATTGAGAAAATTAGAATCGTTAAAAGGTTATATGTTTCCTTAATTAACCTTCTATTAGAATGTGATTTATCTAAATGATGATATTCTCAGATATCTTGGGATTTGATGTATCTTGGAGATTTAATTGTCTTAGAGAAGCGCCTCTAATTGTATTAAAGTATAAAGATACATTAATCGACCAAGTAGAGTTCTTGGTGGAGCTCTTGTTTAAGTATTTCAAAATACTTGAAGGAAATTGTTTTTCCTTGTGCTATATATTGATTAATCTCAATATAAGCTAAAATTGGTTAATGGTTGTAATGATCATTAATGAATATATTTGCTTCTAGTTATCTTGAGCGATGGGCCCGTCGTGTGAAGATATATTGAACAAATCTATTGGAATGAAACTCGTTTCATTGAGTTGATCTTCTTATTATTAGTACTTGCTAGTAGGATATAGTTGAATGGTCTAATTGACTTAAAGTCTGTATTTAGCCATGATCAACTAAATCTACTTTTAAATAGTTTTGACAAAATTGTCAAAATTATAAGTGTATGAATAATAAGAAATCACTTGGCACATCCAAGTTAGATTGAAATCTATAAGGGATTGTAGGTGATAGTTGTTAGTTATGGTGGTACCAAGGATAACACAACTAACCTTATAAAACTAAAGAACTTGAAATAGTTCTTGTTTATAATATCTAGATTGGGGATGGAGTGCGAACCCCGATCGATTCATACGCAGTAGCAACCCAATCTATCTGAGTGGAGATCCCACAAAGAAGATTCAATGTGGTAATAACAAGCTGTGGGGTGAATCGGAGCACTTTAAATAGATTGACATGTTACATGTCTGAGTCTATCCCCTGAATAATCTGGATGGTGCTCATTACTGCAAATAAAGCAAAAGTTTGAAACTTTGAATGGGATCAAAGTCTTTTAGACAAGATGTTAGCAGTACATCTTTTGAGATGCCCAGCTAAGTGAGTGTTGTTGTTGGCCGTAACTAGAGGAATTTGGGTTATTCCTTGAAAGCACTCATGATAGAGGATCGGGACGTATGGCTTATAAGCGTCAAGTGTTCGATAGAGGGCCTATCATAGCTTTTGTCGTGTTTGTTACCAGAAAGGCCTCTACATCCAAAGACATCGATTCAAGACACCCGTTCATGCGGTCCTGTGGAGGTTTGCGTTGGATAACATAGGTAGTGGTTCAAGCGGAAGGTACCATTATTGAAAGCATGGCAATGGATAATGCGTACACGTCATATTTCTATGAACTTGTGGGGGATTGTTGGAATTTTGTATTTGTGGTATGAAAGTTCATAGCATATGACCTTGGGTGTCATTGGGCTTGAGCCGATATTTGGCAAGGAGAAATTTCACGTGGAGACAGCGTTGAGGGCGGCCGCGCTACGCCTCAAGGGCGGCCGCGCGGTCCGCCGTAACTCCACCCAAGTGAGTCCGCCATTGAGCGCGATCGCGCATGCCCTTAGGGCGGCCGCGCTAGTGACGGGGTGTTTCCTTCCTGGGCCGAATTTCTGTGGGTTTTTAGGATTAATTAAGTCCTAAACCTAATTTTATCACATGAGTATAAATTATAACTTCCTCCCAGCCGTTTTCAAGGATGAATATTGAAGAGAAACAAAATTCTCTTGCTTTAATTCATAGATTGATTACTCCCGTTCATAGAGATTAGTTCGTGAGATTCAAGGCGACTGAGATAGGACCGCCGGTGATTACATACCTGTGTGCTAAGTTTTCTTGGTGTGTAATCCGAGATCGTTTTATCCTCGGAGGAATTTGCCTGTACCTGAGTTGCACCAATTGGGGGCAATATTTTCTCTTAGGACAGTCTTCCTAAGGCGACTCGATCTACCCGATAAGTTTTTCTAAATCTTTCTGATTTTTTTACTCTGTAAAGATTGATTTTAGATGCTTGTGTTACTTTGTGTTGATTCACTGCAATCGCTTTAATTAAACTGTCAAATACATGATTGCCCCTATGTGATTATTTGCTTAATCTGCTTGTTGTGCAATTTATATTCCAACAAATATCAGATCATGTTAAGCTTGTATATTGTCAGCAGCCGTTGAAAAGAAAACCATAATGATCCCAAAGGAAGTAGATTCCAGAGTAGACTTTAAAATCTTAATCTCTAGGTATGCCAAATATACTCCCCAACCCACAAAGCCAGTCTTGATGCCTAGAGTTCTTATCTTTGATGTCAATATGTATCTCAACAAAACCTCCTTCAATTGCTTTATGCTAGTGGAACTTTACATGCATAGACAAACTAATGTTTCTTATTTCTTCTTTAAGAAGAAATAATACAGTTAAATTACTCCTTTATTTCAAAAATTACCCTGTTTTGGTTAAGTTACTAAATTTGCTTTTCCCAACTATCATATCACAGTTTCTATTTGCAATACTATAATGTGGACGTTATGGGTAGTTATGTAAATGTGCAATTAAAATGCTCAAAACTCAACTTTCTTAATTTCCTACAAGAAACAAAAAGGCAACACTCATTTTGGACAGACGGAGTAGCTGCCAAGTAACTAAAGTAAACATCTATCAAATTTGAAAGTCTATTAGAAAAGAAAAATAAAAATACCAAATCGGTGGGGAAGCGGGGCAGGGGGAACAACAACAACAACCACAAGGAACAACAACAACCACAAGGAACAACAACAACACTATAGGGCAAGCCTTGCTTGATACAGAAAAAGTATAAAATAGTACGGGTGGGGCTCCGCAGGTACCAAATCGGTGGGGAAGCGAGGCGGGGACATCCCAAAGTAAAAATTGGATATTCATTTAATATATTCAAATTTCTATAGGCATCAAAGGAGTACCTAGAGAAGCAGATGACGGAGGTAGAAAGTAAGAGCTGCTGCAACAAGATCCTGTAGGAAATAAGAGTTTGATCAAAAGAAGCAGAACAAATACATATTACAATTAACAATATTAATATTCAATTCAACCATACAAAATAACAAGTTTGATTGAAATATGAAACATAAGTAATAACATTGTCTTAGTAATAGTAAGCAAATAAGATCTAAACAAATACATATTACAATTAACAATATTAATATTCAACCATACAAAATAACAAGTTTGATTGCAAAATGAAACATTAATAATAACATCACAATAATAACATCACTGATGAGAGCCGGAGGTTTGTCCCTGATAGTAGGTCTGACGGGAAGAACGCCTCTGTGCACGAGCAGTGGCTCTCGAATGCATCGTAGTCAAATAATCCTCTGAAACTGGCTCGTAACTCTGGGGCTCTGTCTGCATTGCCCAAGCCTCCAGCTGCGTATATCGGGCTCCCAAAATGGCAGTTTCATCTTCCAACCCCTCAAAACGATCCTGCACCTCCCCCCATCTAGCATCCTCTAAATTCTGTCGACTCTGTTCCCGAGCGATAACCTCCCCCCATCTAGCATCCTCCAAAGCATGTCGGCTCTGCTCCCGAGCGATCCTTGATCGCTCCTGCTCCTCCAAAAATGCCCTCATGGTATTCCACTGATCAAAAGAACCCTGCTGGTTGCAGTTTACGCTCTCCTCCACGACCACCCCTGTCTCTCCCGATCCTCCTCTTCCGGCCTCCTCATCATCCTCCTCATCAACGAGATCCATTTGATCATCAACACCGGGCATACGCCAATGCATGGCCTGTTCACCACTCGGAAACGTGGCCCCTACCCTGCAACGGACCGTCCTCCTGGGAGTACCATATTCAAACAATAAAGACCTGTTATCTGTCGCCCTCCGGTCCCTCACAAACTTGTCATACTGCACTAGCCAGTCTCCAGAATAAAAACTCGTGCCCCCCATCAATCTCATCGCCTCGGGTTTTGGTTCACCCACACAAGCTTGAGCAATCAATGTGATCATCCCCCCAATTGATATGTTTCCCTTTTTGGTAAGGGCAAATGCCTCACATCTCCGAACAAAAATATCAACCCAATCAGGAATCACCTGAAAACTCCTCAACCCTGTTCGCAAAAGGTTTACCATAGCCACATTCAATTGAGCGGGCTCTCCGTTTGCCAACCAAGACATAGATAGACCTCTGTAAAATAATTTCCAAGCCGGGTGAGAAAGAGAGGAAGCCCTAAGGTATTTTTTTTTTGCAGGGCAATCCTGTGAGCTCCGAAAAGAAAAAACAAGTCCCCCCATCAGCCTCGACCCAGTTTCCTCTCGGCTGATCAACCCCAAAGATTTCCCTCAACTGATCATAAGTCACTCGATAGGCTTCATCATTCATATGAAACCGAATAGAATTTTCTTGTGACCCCTTGCCTACCTCCAAAGTTGAAAGGAACTCAAGTGAATATCTCAAATACGTAGATGGAGTCTTCCCCAGGAAATTACCTAACCCGGCTTGCGTCATCAATTCTGTTACTAACGTCTCTAAACCCAAATCCCTCAACACCGGCAAATGAAGGAAAGTGGTGACTTGAAATTTCCTACCCTCCAAATTCCGCCATTTTTTCTTTTGAGCGGCGGTCAATTGGGTCAATCCCATAAACGGCGTCAATGATGCATTAGGGGAAGTGGGATCATTTGGGACTACGGGCGGCGGGTTTTGTCTACCCCTCTTGTTGCTACCCCCTCTACCGTCTCTCTCCTTAGTAGGTATATTTTCAACACAAAAACCACCTATATATAAGACGGAGAGACACAAATTTTAGTAATAACATTGTCTTAGTAAATAGTAAGCAAATAAGACCTAAACAAATACATATTATATAGAAGTAACAATATTAATATTCAACCATATAAAAATAACAAGTTTGATTGAAACATGAAACTTAAGTAATAACATTGTCTTAGTAAATAGTAAGCAAATAAGATCTAAACAAATACTACTCAAACTAATCATCATCATTATCGGCCATATCAACATCATCATTATCGG
Source organism: Adenophora triphylla var. japonica (assembly GCA_022495995.1). NCBI lineage: Eukaryota > Viridiplantae > Streptophyta > Magnoliopsida > Asterales > Campanulaceae > Adenophora > Adenophora triphylla. The sequence continues at coordinate 139,253 of JAFEMH010005123.1, forward strand.
TCATATCAACATCTAGGTCATTGATATTAGTAGTTTCAATCTCGACCCCATCAACTCCCTCTCGCACCCACGATGCTTCTTCGTTAGCAACATTTTCATCCAGATTTTGTGAGCAAAATGGTACCAATTGTGGAATCGAATGCGAAACTTGTTTATCATCATTTGAATATATGTCAAAACTATCTCTTGGTGTAATCCTCATCACAACTTTCCAATCACTTTCTATAGGATCTTTAACATACCAAACTTGCTCAGCTTGAGATGCTAATATGAATGGTTCATCACCAACTCGATTATCCTTATACAACTTGTGATTGAAGTTTACAAGAGTAAATTTTTGCTCATCTTCCATCTTGCATGTCCGGTTATCAACCCAATCACATTTAAACAATACAAATCTTATTGAGTTGCTATAACGAATTTCAAGGATCTCAATCAACTCCCCGTAGAAGTTAACATCCCCTACAATGGGATTATTATCCTTTCGGCTTGCAAAACTTGTCACACTTGCATTCAGCATGACTCCACTATTTTGAGTTTTCCTCCGTCTATCGACATCCTTCACTCGAAATCGAAAACCATTTATTATGTAAGACTTATACCGTCTCGCATCCATATGAGGACCCAATGCAAGACTCGTAATTCTTTCGGGCACTGCATCTTTCGTCGTGCATACCTTTTATAAAAAACAAAATTTAATAAGAAAATATTTAAAACGATAAATTGAAACTATAATATGAAGGTGGTTTCATACTTACATAATCCTTAAACCAGCTAACAAACTTATCATTATGTTCTTTCTCTATAAGATGTCGTTGATTACGAGGTAGTGTCTCCCTCAAATGTACACGATGCATTTTGAGCAGATTGAAAATATGAATTAAGTATTAATTTGAAATATAAAAGATATAAGGAATGTAAGCCTCATGTAAGGAATCACTTACTCTATGTATTGTTCAACATCTTCAGTATTGAAAAGCACATATCTATGCGCTTGTACTCGTGTGATATAATCAAGGGTAATTACCTCTTCTTTTCCTACAAAGCGGCCTAACTCATCACCTTCATCATCATTTCTTCTAGGACGATTGGACTTTGTCTCAATTTCATCCAAATATTGCGTACAAAAAGTCATGCATTTTTCAGCCACAATTGCCTTAGCTATGGAGGCCTCGGGATGGGCTCGATTTCGAACATATAATTTTAATGTAAGTAGAAACCTACAAAAACATTTACTTATGATAAAGCAGATGTAAAAAGGAATTTAACTTTTTTCAAAGTAAATTTAATATGGATGTACCTCTCTACTTAGGATACATCCAACGAAATTGTATTGAGCTGCTAGCAAGGCCTCCTCGGCTAAATGCACCGGCAAGTGCTCCATAACATCAAAGAAAGCTGGTGGGAATATTTTCTCGAGAGCGCATAGTGTGACAGCCATCCGATCTTGTATCTTTTCGAGATCAGCAAGTGTATTCACCTTTGAGGATAATTGCCTAAAGAAATTTGCCAACTCAATGATGGCTTTTACAACGGAAGTAGGCAACGCTTTTCGAACAGCTAAAGGGAGTAGTTGTTGGAGCAAAATATGACTATCATGGCTCTTAAGACCCCTAATAGCTCTTTCCTCTAGATGTACACAACGAGATATGTTTGACGAGTAGCCATCAGGGACTTTGACTCCCTTTAGAACTTTCAAGAATGTGTCTTTATGCTTCTTACTCATTGTAAACTGAGCCGGAGGCATAATATCTTTGCCAGATGGAAGCTTTTGTAGATGCAATGGTTTCCGAATGTTCATCTCTTTTAGGTCTTTTCTTGCTTTATCATTATCTTTTGATTTCCCCCTTGGTACCTAACAGAGTATGTAGCACATTATCACACACATTTTTTTCAATGTGCATAACATCAAGATTATGACGAACATGATTATTTGCCCAATATGGCAACTCAAAGAAGATACTCCTCTTTTTCCAATTGTGACACAACTTAGGAACCTTTCTTTTCTCCAACTTGGCTTGTTGCTTCTCACCCTCTTCTCTTTTCCTCTTTTTAATAACATCTTCTATTTTATACTCTGTTTCCATATTTTCAACTTGTTTAAGAAATTTTGTTCCAAACAATAACTTGGGCTTATCTCTCACTTCATGAGTACCATCAAAAGAGTCTTTATCCTTACGAAAAGCATGACTCCTAGGCAAGATGCGTCGATGACCAATATAACAATACTTGCCACCATGATCCAACCATCGTGCTTGAGGTCTCACATTGCAACAAGGGCAAGCATATTCACCTTTAGTGCTCCATCCACACAACATTGCATATGCAGGAAAGTCATTTATTGTCCATAATAGTGAAGCTCGTAAAGTAAACAACTCGTTCCTTGATGCTTCATAAGTTGATATACCATCTTCCCATAATTCCTTCAACTCATCAATTAACGGTTGGAGATACACATCTATCTTGTTGCCCGGCCCTTTTGGGCCTTGAGTAAGCACCGACAAGAAGAAATATGGTTGTTTCATGCATAACCAAGGTGGAAGATTGTATGGCATAAGCACAACCGGCCAAGTACTGTGAGATATAGTTATTGTTCTGAAAGGATTAAATCCGTCAGATGCTAATCCCAATCTAACATTTCGAATTTCACTTGAAAATAATGGATAACGTTCATCGAATTCCTTCCACGCACGAGATTCTGCAGGATGCCTCAGCACACCATCGTCTATTCTTTTCTCGGCATGCCATCTCATGAGTGTTGCGGTCTTAGATGACCAATACAACCTTTTCAACCTTGGCTTTAAGGGAAAATACCATACTTTCTTCATCGCTACCTGCTTGGGAAGTTTATTCTTGCCACTTGTTTCCGCACCTTCACCGCTACCCCCTTCTTCTTGTTGCTTATATCTAGAGGCTCCACAAATTTCACATTTAGTAAGTTTTTCAGTTTCATTTCGAAACAACATACAATGATTAATGCACGCGTCCCACGTTTTATAACTAAAACCCAAATCCGCAGTCATGTTGTACGCCTCATGATAGGTACTTGGCACTTTCACTGACTGAGGCAATGTCCTAATGAAAATTTTTAATAAAAAAGTAAATCCCTTATCGGTCACTCGATAATTAGCCTTCCAGTGCATAAGTTCTACAATAAATGAGAGTACTGTAAACTTATCACACCCTTCCCACAAGGCTTGATCAGCAACTCTCAAAAGTCTAAGAAACTTTGCGGTGGATGCATCTGATTGTACGATTTCTTCAATTCCTGGCTGGTTACTATCCGGCATACCCATCCCTTCATGTACCATTCGCCTCATACAATCTTGCACGCCCAATTCAATTTCAATGCCATCTTCAGTTGTCCTATCATTATTATCATTCTTACGCGCCGAAATGTACTCTTCCCCGTGCCTAATCCAATTCTTGTAATCTTTTTGAAATCCCACTTCAATACAATATGATCTCACGGTTGCACGGTCTTTTTGGTAACGATTTGCGCATTTTTTACAAGGACAATATATTTCTTTAACACCAACAGACTTTTTTGAGAATGCAAAATCGAGAAAGTTGTCAACCCCAGACAAATACTCATTTGAAATTCGATTATCCAAATCAATCCAACTTTTGTCCATATATGACTTGACTTGATATTTTTAACGTTAAAATACAACCTATATATAAGACCGAGAGACACAAATTTTAGAATAAAAATAAACTCATAAACAAACATAGTCTAAATATGTACAACTTTTGGCTCGATATAGATAATATACATTGTTGGAGCCTAGCCTATTAGTCGAACTTGGGCCTATGATATAGTATAACCCTATGACAACATTCATTCGTTCTCTCTCACAAGCCCCCCCCCCCTAATTGAGAAGCTAATTTAAGGAACTAGGTTGATGTGCAAAAGAATATGCACATGCAACAAAAGATTTGGAACTATTTTTAGGAACTAGGTTGAAGTGCGCAACATTATTTTTTGTGTAGGGTCTACGAAGGGTACTATGTTAGGAGAGCGATGGTAATATAAGAAAAGTGTTATTATATTTAAAATAATGTGAGCCCAAAATTCTTGCTACAATTAGGCAAATCTACGAAGGGTACTATCTTAGGAGAGGAATGGATGCCCATTCTTTTACTCTAACTCTTGCACTCGATCTAAATATCTAGGTGTTATTATATTAATTCCTTTTGATAGTTGCACCATTGACTTATTACTAAAGAAAGATTCTTCCTTAATAATGATTTTATATCAAAATGTGATCAAATGAAACACCAACTGCCAGCAGTGAATCAAATAATAAAAGATGAGAAGATCTCAAGCAATGGCCAACCATGAAGCATAAACAAGTTAATGGTAAATTTAAGGGACTATGAAAGGAAACCAATTCCATAAGAAAAACTATTTTGGTTCGTGCCTAAATATGCTCCCGTAAGTCCCACTAAATATCCTCCATAAAAACTGAAGGTGCAACCTAACTGAGCCTTTTTTTTTCAAATCCTACGTGACAGATTCCCTACGCAATAAACTGTGCATATATTGGTAAACACATTTGTACCCATGATTCCTACTTTGATACAGGTATAAACTAACGACACTAATATTCCGTAGCACTCCGAGTTGAGAAATTTTCTTTTAATACATCATTGGTTGTGAGGCATGAGAAACAATGATATAATGAACCAAAAAAATGAGTACAGTTCGAAGCTAATATCATCTCTACATTGGAGGCAACACAGAGATGAGACCAAAAGGAAATGGAAAATAGCGCTTAAAAACACATAATGGCATTCATGTCCAAAATCCAAAAATTAAACCAATTCATGTCCGTAGTATGAGCCATGAACTCAAAAATTAAACCAATTCCATGAGAAAGAAATATTAATGCTGAGAATGTTCTTATTACACAGCAATTCCGTCATAGCAGGCTTATTATCAGGTAGCATGAACTCAAAAATTAAAACTGGGAGCATAAAATAGAGAGTATGAGCCATGAACATAGAACAAAAACCAAAAATTAAAACTAAATACGCTATATCTACCTGCTGATTTGGTCGAAGGCGTCGGATTTTCTTGCCCTAGCTATGGAGGAGAGAAGCTATGGAGGAGAGAAAGAGAGACTGAGATACAGATCGAAGAAATCAACAAAAACCAAAAATTAAAAGTAATTAAATACGCTATACCTACCTGATTTTGGTCACCGGCGTCGGATTTTGAAGCCCTAGCTATGGAGGAGAGAAGCTCTGTAGGAGATAAAGGGAGATGGAGATTACCGCGAAACTGAATAGGGAAATTTGGGTTTCCCGGTATTTTAATAACATTTACGGAGGATATTGTACACCGCCGTAAATAATGGTATTATTTACGGCGGACGCGTATCAGCCGCCGATAATAAGTACCTATAAACGGCGGCTACTGATATACCGCCGTATATAACCTCGATCTCGTATACGTACACGTTAAATATACGTACATTACTTATTTACGGCGGACGCGTCCGCCGTATATATTAGGTATTTACGGCGGCTGTACATACCGCCGTATATAATATATATATACGGCGGACGCGTGTTCACCGCCGTATATGACCGCCGTAAATAGCCTACTTTCTTGTAGTGGCTCCTATATTTTCATCAACACACCATTCCTCCCAACCATTCATATCACTAAAGTGTAGATCTATGAGTGACTGGAAAGCAACATTATGAAGAGAGCAACTTCCCAGCAGGGCCGGCCATTATGGGGAGCAAGTGGAGCTCCTGCTCCGGGCCCCAAACTCGAAGGGGCAACATTTTTTATTTTATTTTCACATTAATATTTCATTCGCTGCATAATAAATGTTATACTTTCAATTTTGTTTGTCCTAAATAAATGTTGCATTTCAAATAAACAAAGTAACTAGTGCAATTTTAACAATTTACAAGTTAGTAAAGCATCTTCCTTAAAAATGTTGATAAATCAAATGCGAAATTTATTTTGTAAGGGAGGAAGTACTATTGATTTAGAATAAAAAAATCTTAATTTAACTCAAGTAGATAATATAATACTCCATCCGTACCACTAGAAACTACACATTTTCCATTCGAGTAAACGACCAAAATAAGTGTAAAAAGAAAAAAAAAATTGATTAAGAGTAAATTTGAAAAAAAAATTCGGAGACGATTGCAATGACAGAATTATAATCATTTTCCATAACTTTTGGCAGCCACACCCCCATATTCTTTAATATTTTCATGCTTAAAATTTTCAATTACTAGTTCTAAAATTAGAAAATATAAATCTGGTCAGGAAACACAATAAAAATAATTGACGACCAAATATATACACTATTATTTTTGTAGTTATATTTAGGGCCTAAGTTTTTCCTTCGAACAGGGCCCCTAAAATGTCAGGACCGGCCCTGCTTCCCAGAAACTCCGGACCCACTACTTTCACCCCATCCATGCCTTCAATGAACAACTCCTTGAGTGAAGTTAATTGTCCTAGTGGCGGTAAATATGTGCAATTTTTGCAACCATTCAGTCTCACCTTCACCATATCACAGAACGAGTGATCCCCAACCCAACGCCAAAATCTAGGGAGAAACGCGTTTCTCCATAAGTTATGGAGAAATGGGTCCCGACTTGTCGCGCGACAATGAACTGGATATCCAGAACCTTATGAAAGTGATATCTAGAAACCTTCAAATGAATATCCAGAAACCTTCAAAATGTTTCTGGATATTCATTTGATGGTTTCTGGATATACATTTGAATAACCAGAAACCTTCAATAGCAATTTCTGGATATGCCCTAACACATTTTTGGATATGCACCTAACAGTTTCTGAATATGCACCTAACAGTTTCTGGATATTCATTTCATATACTTCTGGATATGCACCTAACAGTTTCTGGATATCAAACCCAAAGCTTCTGGATATCCAGAAGCTTTGGTCTTGGCCTTGGGTTTTTTTTTTTCTGGATATCAAATGCAAAGCTTCTGGCTATTAAAAACACGTTTCTCCATAGTTATGGAGAAACGCGTTTCTCAGCAGACCTACTCCAACCCAACTAGGAAATTTCTGACCACCATAGAATTCAATTTCCAGACTTGCCAATCCTGTTCGAGGCTTTAGCGCTTCAAGTACTTCGAGCTCAAGTCGTCCTTCTCGAGTACCACCAAAGTTGTTACTCCATTTCATCTCCAATCCATGAAGACCCTTCTTGCACAATAAATTTGCCTCCATAGCATCTTGCGCGTTCATCACCTTCTCAATGCCAATTATTGAAATCGTTCCTTGGAGATGGTGTAGTCCCTTCAACTCGGTTATTTTCTGCCCATCTCCCTTGCCAATAATAAACTTTGACAATGTGTGAAGGTGAGTCAGCAAGCCAATCCCCAATGGCATCTCTTTTAAGTTTGGTGTATCAAAAATATCTAGATGTCGTAGATTAATCAACTTCCGAAACCTTGTAGGCAACTGAACTAGCTTACGACAACCATGTAATAATAGTGTTTGCAAGTTGGAAAGGGCACAAACAGGTTTTGGCAACTCTTTGATGTCAGTCCCAGATAAATCAAGATATCGAAGGTGATTCATCCCGTATCGGTAAAAGAGTACGCAAACACCGAGCTGCATTATAAGCCTTGAATTTTTTGAAATCATCATATATGTGGCAAATGAAGGATGCATGTCTAGCCTCTTCTGAAACTCTGTACTGCACATTACTTGCCATTTTATCATCCAACCTATTGTATGTTAGGCCAGCAAACAAACTGAGCTAGGTCATAGTGAAGATCATGCATCATATACCTAGCTTTATTCCCAGTTGAACGCTGGAAAAAAGACCTTGAGAGGAGCTCACCAAAATACTCGCAACCCAACTCTTCCATCTGCTTCTCTTCCCTCGATTGCCTCAAGAAACCTTGAGCCATCCATAACATAATCAGTTCCTGCGTGTCAAACTCGTAGCCCTTCGGAAATAATGAACAGTATGCAAACAAGGGCTTCAAATATGGAGGAAGATGATGGTAGCTTAGCCTTAGAGCAGGGATAATGTTATTGTTTCGTAGCTCCCACATCTTGCTGGTTGAAACGTCTTTCCACTGGTTTGGGCTTCTTTTGATGCGGAGGAGGCCTCCAAGTGACTTTGCTGCCAAAGGCAAGCCTTTGCATCTCTTGGCTAGCACCTCTTCAATTTCTTTAAATTCTGGATGCCCATCGAAATTTGGTCTTTCAAAGGCATTTTGAGCTAAGAGAGAGAGACAATCCCCATCAGATAACACCTTCAAATCATAAGCTAATTCCTTAGAACCCATAGTATTTGCAACATCTTGACTGGGAGTAGTGATTATAATTGTGCTTCCGGGAGCCCCACCACGAAAAGGAGCACATAGAAGGTCCCATTTTGCATAGTCTTGATTCCAAACATCATCTAAAACAAGAAGAAACTTTTTATTGGAAAGCTTCTCCATTAAGTTCACATGAATTTTATTCAACTCATTGAATTTGCAGCACTCATTGTATACTTCCTCATATATTTTCTTGCTTATCTTGAGAACATCAAAATCGTCAGTAACACATACCCACGCTCTATCACGAAAGGAGTCTTTCACTCTCTCGTTATTGTATAGAGATTGAGCCAGAGCAGTTTTACCAATACCACCCATTCCCACTATGGAGATGACGCGCAATTGGCCATCGTGATTGCTTGCTCTATCCTCGAGCAACCATGTAAGAATCGCAGCACTGTCTTCTTCTCTGCCACAAACACAAGCCGGGTCCACCAAGGACGACGTCAAAGGAAGTCTCAGATCTCCTGTTCTTTCTGATTTCGCCCCAACACAATTTTGCAGCTTGAGAATATTGGTTTTTTTTTCAAGTTCATGCAAACTATTAGAGATGTCACCAATCTTGCGATCTATGTCATAATTGAATTCAACAGCAGTAGGTCTGATTCTAGAAGTAAACTTACGCAGCCTAGCAGAGCAGCTGGATTCAGGTGTTGCTAGACGCTGAGCTTCAGTGGCCAAAACATCTACGAAGTCCTCGATTTCTAAAGCCAGCTTCTGAACTTCTTGCAGCCACAATTGAATAGGATTCTCACTTAACTGCCTGTCTTCTGCATCCTCCAGCACTGCCTGAATAGTAACCAGAATTTGAGTCCATTCCTTGAGCTTGCGATGAATTCCTCCAGAGGTAATGAAGGACAAGGCGAGAGGGGCTAAGTTCTCGATCAGCAGCCGCACCAATGGAGAGACAAACATCAAAAGACGAAAGAATTGATATAAACCTAAAGTACAAGAAGCATGGTTGAAAAATAATTTGTCAAGATAAGGGCGAGGATATAAGAAATTTAAGGATGATTAGATTCTAGTATGACCTGCCTACCTTGTTGTGGGGTGGGTTCATTTTGGTTGTTTCTTTTCCGGTCATAGCATCCACACAAGTTCAGTAGCCTTCAGATCACCCACATATAAGAAATCAAGTATAGAAGCAGAATATTATGAGGACCTGAATAAGAAGGTTGGAGAAACTGCAATATTTCGATCAAATGCGAGTTATGCGCTTGTGGAATAAGACCAAAAGGCGAACAAGTAACTTCACATTTAAGTACCTTGTAATAGCATGGTACAGAATTCAAATCATATAAGGCCTGATGTTGCCATGAGAAATCGTGGTTGCACAGGAACTGAAGTGATTAGGATGCTACGGCCGCTTCTTTCCTTGTTTGGTCTCCTACACACAAGAAAACACGTGAACTAGGCCGGGGGTGACTCCGGCGTACCCCCTCCGGCGTGAGAGTAAGGTTAGATGTTCAAGGTGGCAATAATATCCATGGAAACCCTAGAGAGAGAGAGTAGAAAGAGAGAGAGACTTACCATGCAAATGACACTATTCATCCTTTTATACTCTCAAGCCCCCTATGTGCCTTGCACGTGAGGGGACACTTGTCAATCATCCAAGGAGGGCTCCCAACCAACCTTAAGTTAGTGGGATTTCACTATTCACCTTGTCACATCAATCACACATCACAAATAGTTAGGGTTAGGGGCGCAGGCGCCAACCGGAACTAAGTCCGGGGAATGCTCAAGTACCTATGTCGCATTGGCGACAATCAAAGGAGCGAGGGCGACATTCTACATGTCGCCCCAAGTCGGATGTTCCGCGGGAAACGGATTCCCCCCTATACATCTATTCATAATAAACTGCAGCCGATCTACTGTGTTTCTCGCATGACCCTATTTCATGTGTGGCTGTACTCTCACGCGCCTTCTTACCGTTGCCTCATTTAAGCTCATGTCGCCTATATCACCTAGGTCGCTCCTCTGCCACAATTCTCTTGGATGGCCCAAGATGAGTGGGTTCGGCCCATGAATGGCCAGTGGGCCCGATCCCTAATACTTGGGCCCAGTCCATTTTATATGATCGCATCAGAAGCCCCCAAGTTCGAGCCTTGGACTATTCATGGTCCAGGCGAGAACTTTCACCGTTACCAGATGATTCTCACGGTTTTTTGCTCGCTTTTGCTCGCTTTGGCGAGAAACGAGTCTTAACCGCCATCTGTATGCCACGTGTCGATTAGGGGTCAAGTCAGACGGTTTGGCAGCCGTACACTTTCCTTGGGAATCGAGCCGTCTTTTCCTATTAATACTCACAATAATGGGGGGAATTTCAAAAATCACCCCCTATTAACTACTCCTTGGAAATCCCCCATAACCTTTCCACTCCTGCCATTTTGGAACCTATAAATCCTCCTCAAAACCCATCTCATACGTCCCCATTCACTTTCTCCCATTTCCTAAAGTACGGCCGAGTTCCAATTTCCGCTGACCATCTCCGCCCGCTCTGCTTAGTTCCGGCTTTCTCAGGGCATTCTCAAGGAGGACGGGTGGCGTACAGGGCCTTTCAACCCTCTTACCAACTGCTTCTTCAAGCCTTCCTTCCTTTCTGCAAATCCCCAGATAATTATTTCAAAAATTTGACTTATTGCTTACATCTTCGCTTGAGTTCTCGCTTGAGTTCTCGCTTGAATTTCTCGCTTTTACCTTCCCCACGCGACGGTCAAGACAAAATTACTTTCTAAAAACTGCCAAGTCTTGGCCAAAGCGAAATGAATGGGGAGGTTTTAGAGAACAAGAGATAGGGACATGGGTCCAGATCTCGCTCGGAAATCTCTGTTTTATTCTTAGGCGGCAATATGGAACGAATGCCGCCATCATGAACGCCTTAGAAATTAGGGTTCCCCCTTTCTTGCAAGAATCTTCTCCCACACTTTTTGCACAACTTTGCACCCCACACTCACATCTGCGACATCTATCTTTCCCTAAAACTGAATTTTCTGACACTGTCCCGTAGCCCCCAATTTACTTAGTCCTCCCTTCTATCCTCAAGTCAAGTCTTCCTCCAACTCCACCTCCAGCCATGATGTCTCGGATACCATGGCGGTTGAGACTTCAATGCGACCAAACATCTCGCAGGGTTCTTCCAACCCTGAGGTCGCCGGATCCAGCAGCTCTTCTTACTAAGATTTACAAACTCATTATCATGTTAAGTATGGAATTAACCCAGATATTTACCGTGTAGAGCCTTATACTGGAGACTTGTCCCTTGCCGCTATGCGGCATAGGAGCGATGGTGTCATAGTTTATCCCTCCCAGTTAGACGTCGGCTTAAGGATTCCCATCGATCCTTTCCTTGTTGCCATTTTGTTCAATGCTCACGCAGCTATTGTTGACCTTCACCCCAATGCTATTAGGGTCCTCACATGTTACTTAGTGATTTGTAGGGCTCTAAAACAGGAACCCTCTGTCCCCTTGCTTATTAATTTGTTTGACGGTTATACCGTCGGGTCCCAGAGAGAAGGTGTTGTCGAGAATCGACTTTTGATTAAATATAAGAAACCCAGACTCTTGACCCCATTGCCTAGGAAAGTTCACAATTGGCAGTCAAATCCTCTATTTATCACATCTCGCGTAGGTTGGACCCATCCCTGTGATCTTGGCGACATCTACACAAAGATTGAAACCCGCAACGCCTTAGTTTCCGGCGACACTAGGCTGAAAGCGAGGATTTTTAAGGTTTTAGAAGATGCCTCTGACACAGGGCTGGCCTTGTTCTCGTGGCGGGATATACTATCTCGCCATTCACTGCTTAGAAAAGTTGGCCTTCCCGATTACCGCTACCCCGATAATCAATCTCGCTTGATCATTGAACAACCTGATCCCTATCCTGGTTGGGACCTTCACCACGGAAATTGCTTTGCCGCCGAGTGCGGACCTTGCCAGCTGAAAGGTCGCTGTTGCAAAACTATGTATGAAGTTCTGAGTATGTATCTCGCCTTTATCCTTTTTTAATTCGTTTCTCTTTTCTCTTTTCACTAAATGTTTCTTTCCAACTCAGGATTTCGACTCATGGATGTATCCGATAGACGTGCTGCTGCCGCTGCTAAATCTGATAGTCACCGAAAGCGACTTACCGATGCTCGCCAAACCGACCTTTCGAAGTCCACTGAAATAGAGCTCCCAATTTCTCATCACGGGGATGACGCGGAGGCAATTGACCGCGAGAAACAAGCGGTTGCCGTCGAGAAAGCCGCAAGCCATGTAAGGAAATCTAGCAGGGCCAAAACCCCGCTGCGATCATCCACCATTTCTCTAAGAGATGAAGAGATGGAAGTAGAGACTGTGGAAAAGGAAACCGATGTAGCTGTTGAGGAGTTTATTCCACCGATCATTTCCCCTCGGCCTGCTGGTTCCCGCCCCCAAAAAAGGGGGCGGACGGAGGAGGATCCAGAGGCTGTGGAAGAGGCTTCAACTGAGGCCGAGCTCGAACTCGTAAGCTGGATTAGAGATGGGTTTGAGATGCCCTCTGACAGGGAAGGCCTTTATGATCTAAGTGTGGAGATTGCCTCAGTTCCCGCACTACGAGGTTTTGATATTCATTCCCGTGACCCGAACAACAGTCTTATCGGTGCCGGTATGCTTGAGCAAATAGGCGACAAGGCGGCAATAGACGAAGTGGTGGAACAAGACATTGATCTGTCCCTAAACTTGGCCGGCCTTCAGATTTGTGGGGTGGGTGTTGCCGCTTCTTACTTTCCTTTTATTTTTATTATTTTCTTTCTTTTCTTAAAGTGCTAAACTTTTCCCGAACTCTTTACAGATAGCAAGTACTCTGCATGGGTTTAGGAACAAATACAAGCGTGCGGTTCGTGAGTCTGAAAAGATGGATAAGGCTCGCAAGCGAGCTTTGGTTGACAAAGAGAAATACAAGAATAGGTGTGTGGAGATGGAGAAAGAACTGGCGACACTTCAAGGGGAAAAATTGAAGGCGGCTGCGATACTTAAGGCTAGCGAGGACAAAGCCTTAGAAGCTGAGAACAAAGCTCAAGAGATTTCCTCAGCAAAACTGGCACTGGAAGAGAAGATTCAGGCCCTAGAGGCCGATAACCTAGCCAAGGCGACAACAAATGCTGACTTGGTCCAAGAGATTGCCGCCAACAAGGACAAAGCGGAGACTGATGCCACTACCAGAAAAACAGGTTTTAGCGGCGGAAATTTCCGCCGCTAAATTCAAATTTCCGTCGCTATATCTAAACACCGACGGGAAAATTCCGCCGGTGGTCCGCCGCTATATTTTGATTTTACCGACGTAATTAATTTCGCCGGTGTTTTTTTTACATCAGCGACGGAAATTTCCGCTGCTAAATCAATTTAATTTAATTAAATTTTCATTTCAGCGACGGGATATTCTGCCGCTGTAAAAAAATTAATTAAATTAAATTATTTTCACCGTCGAAAATATCCGTCGCTGGAATAAAAATTAATTAAAATAAATTTATTACAGCGACGGAAATTTCTGACGCTGAAAATAAAAATTAAATTAAAATTATATTAAAATTAATTGATATTACGGCGGAAATTTCTGTCGCTGTAATAAAAATTAATTAAAAATAAATTAATTTCAGCGACGGATATTTCCGACGCTGAAATTAATTTATTTTAATTAATTTTTATTACAGCGACGGAAATTTCCGCCGCTGAAAACAAAAATTAAATTAAAATTATATTAAAATTAATTGATATTGCGGCGGAAATTTCCGTCGCTGTAATAAAAATTAATTAAAATAAATTAATTTCAGCGACGGAAATTTTCGTCGCTGATACTGAAATAAATTAATAAAAAATAATTTAAAATATCAATTATCCAAAAAAATTTTGTATCTGATATAACAATTCAATTTATAAAACTAAAACTATAAAACTAAAAATCAATATCAGCGTACCAAACTAAAGACTAAATATCACCGTACCAAATCGGGAGAGGGGGTAGAGGGGGGGAGAGGGGGGAGGGAGAGGGGGGGAGAGGGGGGGAGAGTGGGGGAGGGGGGATAGGGGGAGGGGCTCCCGCGGGTACCAAATATCTCAAATGTTTACAAAAATAAATAAATCAATATACCAAAAAAAAATATCAATCAATATATCAATTTAAATGGTAAAGCTCCCATTTCAGTTCAGACCGTAACAAACAAACAGTACACACAAAAAAAAAAACAGAAAATTAATACAAAATTACAACTTCATGGAACCCATATCAACGACATTCACAGTGCAATAACAAGATTGAAATTTTCCCTCTTAATTAATAAACAAAATCCAACTCAGATCTAATTTTAATTTAAGCTTACCTTGATTAGAGCAAGAGAGAGAAACGGTGGAAGCAGGGACGGACGGACGGACGGACGGCGGCAGCAGCTCGAGACGGAGACGGTGGAGAGGTGGACGGACGGCGAAGCTAGGCGGTGTGGAGAGGTGGACGGCAGCGATGTGAGAGCTAGGTCGCGGGTAGAGAGAGATAGCCGGAAGAGAGAGAGAGGGAAATAAAATGGCGTAACTGATTTCAGAATCCCAAAATCAATATTTATAATTACCCTCAGCGACGGAATATTCCGCGGCTAAATATTAATTATAGCGGCGGAATTAAAATTTCGACGCTATAATTAATATTTAGCGGCGGAATATTCCGTCGCTGATAAATCCGACGCTAACCTTTATGTTCACATGGATCGATGACGTGGCACGTTTACCGACGGAAATTTCCGCCGCTGGTTTAATTATCCTCAGCGACGGAAATTTCCGCCGCTATAATTAATAAATATCATTTTTTATTATATATAGCATGAAAATTATTTTAAATTACCATCAAAAAATAAATATGAGTCAATAAATATTATTTTTGAAAAAATAAATAAATCATAAATATTTATTAATTTTAATTTAATAAATATCATTATTTTTATTTATATAAAATATGAAAGTTATTTTAAATTACTCTCAAAAAAATAAATATGAGTCAATAAATATTATTTTTGAAAAAATAAATAAATCCTAAACCCTATACCCTATACACTATACACTATTTTTATTTATATAAAACATGAAAGTTATTTTAAATTACTCTCAAAAAAATAAATATGAGTCAATAAATATTATTTTTGAAAAAATAAATAAATCCTAAACCCTATACCCTATACTCTATACACTATACCCTATACACTATACCCTATACCCTATAAACTATACCCTATACCCTATACCCTATACCCTATACAATTTACACTATACACTATACACTATACCCTATACCCTATACCCTAAACCCTATACCCTATACACTATACCCTATACCCTATACAATATACCCTATACACTATACCCTATACCCTAAACCCTATACCCTATACACTATACCCTATACCCTATACAATATACCCTATACCCTATACACAAAACCCTAACCCCTAAACCCTAACCCCTAAACCCTATACCCTATACAATATACCCTATACCCTATACACTATACCCTATACCCTATACCCTATATCCTAACCCCTAAACCCTATACTCTATACCCTATACCCTAAACCCTATACCCTGTACACTATACCCTATACCCTATATCCTATACCCTATACACTATACTTATACCACTGTATACATACTATACCTATACCTATACTATACCACATACCCTATACCATACACCTTTGACCACATACCCTATACACAAAACCCTAACTCCCTAAACCCTAAACCCTAACCCCTAACCCCTAAACCTATACCACTATACTGAAATCATATATACCTATACCCTATATCCTATACACTATACTTATACCCTATACCCTATATATGCCACATGCCTTTACATACCCTAAACCCTATATTGTATATGTGGGTATATAGGGTATATGTATGTGGTATAGGGTATGTGGTATAGTGGTATACAGTATAGTGGTATATAGGGTATAGGTATATATATTGTACAGATGTATAGGGTATGATAGTATAGTATAGGGTATAGTGGTATAAGTATAGTGTATAGTATATATGTATAGGTATATGGTATAGGGTATGTGGTATAGGGTATAAGTGGTATAGGTATAAACAGATAGTAGTATATCAGATAGTATAGATATATGTATAGGGTATAAGTATAGTATATTGTATAGTGGTATGTATAGGTATGTATATAAGATAGGTATAGGGTTTAGGGTATAGGGTATAGGGTATAGTATATAGGGTTTAGGGGTTAGGGTTTAGGGGTTAGGGTTTTGTGTATAGGGTATAGGGTATATGGTATATTGTATAGGGTATAGGGTATAGTGTATAGGATATAGTGTATATTGTATAGGTATAGGGTATAGGGTATATTGTATAGGGTATAGGGTATAGTGTATAGGGTATAGTGTATAGGGTATAGGGTATAGTGTATAGGGTATAGGGTTTAAGTATAGAGACACATTTGTAAGTGCTCCAATTTGAGCTTGTTAGAACTTTCGTTAGAAAATTAACGAAAGTTATAACATTTCTAACAATTCCTAACAATCCTAACTTTCCTAACAAAGTGAGGGTAAAATGGGCATTGTTATTTAAGGTTAAACCTTAAAAAGAATCTCAAAAAGAAAAACAAAAGAAGAAAACCAAATATAGCAATGCTGGAAACATAAACCGGCCGCCTAATTTGAATTTCAAAAAGAAATATTCTTCTTGTCCAAAGCCGGAGCCGCATTTAATGAACAAAGGCACGCCGCTGGACCTATCCGCGCGGATACCTTTGCTATTTTCAGGAGGGCTATAAATTGAGCCCTCCAGTCACAAAAATAAGGAGGAAGAACACATTTTGCACCGAACCTCTGGCGAAATATAGAGAGAAAACAGTGAGAATTCACTTGAATTGTCACCATTTTCTCTCCAATCTTTCCCAACCCATATTCATCCACTCACTCTCATATTAAATCCCTAAACACTCATACACTCAAGCCAAACACTCAAGAACACAAGGAAGATTGGTAAACCCTCCTCTTCCTAACCCTAAATCTCAACCATGCATGCATCTTCAAACTACAAAATGTAGTTCTTTCATCTTCTTGCTCTAGATCTAAGAAGATCACCATGGAAGACCATCTCCATGGATGATCTTCTACAAAGATCAACATTATTTTTAAGCTTTCTTACTTTCTTGCAAATAAAACTCATTTTCAAAACCCTAAAACCCATTTTCAAGCATAAAATCTTGATTTCAAAGGATAAAATTCCCCTTCCCAAGCAAATGAAATGCTTAGTCCTAATGTACCCCAAGGATGGTTTGGTATAGTTGATTCACCACTAAAATGTCTAGTGATCACTAACCAAAACCTAGGGAAATGGGGACAAGCATGGATGCAAAACCCCCCTTTAAATCATATTTTCTTTCTTGAGAAGTTGCTGTCCAGTAGCAATTTTCTCAGACCTCAGTCCATGGTCTTAATTTTTGGACACAGATGAACTTGGAATTTGGTGTTGACTACAAAATACTTTTTGTAGCCAACATCCAGAGATTTCCAGACATATTTTTACCTTATTTTTTGGGTGAGTAAAACTCCTCTTTTCAATTTTTCTTTTAGAGGCCAGTTCATCAGCTTCTGAGAATCCAGATCTCATATCTGAGGTTTCCAGAAGGTTTTGACCCCTCAAATCTTCTCCAAAATGGAAAATTCCTTCGCACAAACTTTATTTAAGGTGTCTAGAACAACTTTCATTCTCTGAGTTTATCCAGATTATGAAGTTTTAAGACCCTTGAATCCCTTTTAAAATCAAAGGTCCACTGCCTTTTTCATTCTGGCAGAAATGGCTCTCAACTTCAAAAGGTCTTTTGAGTACCAAATCTCAATCCAAAAATCTTCCAAAAAATCATGGGATCAGTTTAAAAGTCTTAAAAAGATATCCCAATTTTTACTTTCCTGAGTTTCAACTTATTTTGGCCAAAAAACACACACACACACACACACACACAAATGATTTTCAGCTTGGAAGACTCGTTTTACGAGGCGCGTCGGGTGCACACTAACGTCCTTCCCGACGCGTAACATGACCTCCGAACCTAAATCTCTGATCTCGGGCTTTTTTCAAAGTTTTGGCCTTCAAAATTAAAATGGCGTGGCGACTCCGTTTTTCCGGTTTTATTTGGTTTTTCAAAGAAACGCAAAAATCGAATTTTTCCCGCGAATGGCAACATCATCACAACATTGTATAGGGTATAGGGTATAGTGTATAGGGTATAGGGTATAGGGTATAGTGTATAGGGTATAGTGTATAGTGTATATTGTATAGGATATAGGGTATAGGGTATAGGGTATAGGGTATAGGGTATAGGGTATAGTGTATAGGGTATAGGGTATAGTGTATAGGGTATAGGGTATATGGTATAGGGTATAGGGTATAGGGTATAGTGTATAGGGTATAGGGTATAGGGTATAGGGTATAGTGTATAGGGTATAGTGTATAGGGTATAGGGTATAGGGTATAGTGTATAGTGTATAGTGTATAGTGTATAGTGTATAGGGTTTAGGGTTTAGGGGTTAGGGTTTAGGGGTTTAGGGTTTAGGGGTTAGGGTTTAGGGTTTAGGGGTTAGGGGTTAGGGGTTAGGGTTTAGGGGTTAGGGGTTAGGGGTTATGGTTTAGGGTTTAGGGGTTAGAGGTTAGGGTTTAGGGTTTAGGGGTTAGGGGTTAGGGTGTAGTTAAATATTTTAATATTTTTTAGTTTGTTATTTTGTTAATTAGTTCTAAAAATAATCAAAAATTACATTTTATTATCAGCGGCGGAAATATTCCGTCGGTGTTTAATTTTAAAAAAAAAAACATTTAATTTCACCGTCGGAATATTTCCGACGCTGATAAATTAAAAAAAATTAATTATTCAGCGGCGGAAATTTTCCGTCGGTATAATATTTAAAAAAATATATATATATTTTATTTTCACCGTCGGAATATTTCCAACGCTGATAAATTAATTTTTTTTAATTTATCAGCGGCGGAAATATTCCGTCGGTCTAATATTTCAAAAAAGAAAAATAAAAAATATTTGTTTTTCACCGACGGAAAATTTTCGCCGCTGATCAATAAAAAAAATAACAAAAATAAAAAAATAATATTTTTTCACCGGCGGAATAATTCCGTCGCTGATAAAGAAGTGGCGGCGGAATATTTCGTCGGTAAATCAAGCGCCAAAATAGTGGCGGTAATTTAACGAATATTCGAGGAATATTCGTTTTAGCGTCGGAATTAAATTCTGTCGCTAAATTTGATGCCAAAATAATTCCGCCGCTAAATCTTAATTTCCGTCACTAAATAGCGACGAAATGATTCCATCGCTGTTTATTCCGTCGCTAAAACACCTGTTTCTGGTAGCCATGGACATGTATGACAAGGCTTTACTCCATGTCATGCGGGCGGCAGCGGCGAGCTCTGAAGAAATCCCATCCATCACTCCCGAGCTTCTCGCCAAATGGGGATCTGAGCAGATCTCTAGTGTTTTTTGCCGCCGCGGCCATTCCATAGTTCCTTATGAGGAGGGCGAGCTTAAGGCCCTGGCTGCAGAAGACAAGCTCTTAGGCAAACCAGTTTGGAATCCTCCTGCTCTGATCGACAATGATGCCTTAATGACGTCGGTAGACTTGATCGGCGAGAAGGGCAAAGCCCTTAAGGCCGCCAAAGATGCCGCTCGCAAAGCTCTTCGCGCTGCTAGAACCTCCACCAGCGGGAATCAGCCATCTGCCCCTTGAAACATATTGCTCCTTTCTTTGAAAACAATCTATTTTGGTTTGCATCAAACAATTTACTTTTCTGCTTTTTATACATTGGTTTTATCGCTTTTTGGTGGACGTCGCGGTTTGCGACTTAAACATTGAAATCTTGCTTTTGATGTGGTGTCGCGGTTTGCGACTTAAACATTTTGACATGACTTATGGGATCGCGGTTTGCGAGTTTATGCTTTTATCATAATGTCGCGGTTTGCGGCGTGCACCTTTCTTTATCTTCTGCCTCTATGCATGGCTCTTTTAACATTTTGCTTTATTATAACTTCGATGTCGCTATTAGCGACTTTGCTTTATTTTTAACTTTCATGAATGCTTCTTTGATGTGTCTTGATTATTTGAATGTCGAGTTACGACTTCCACTCCATGCCTTAAGTGTCATTACTCTGCTTATTGTTATATGTTTTTGCTTCGATAGTTCATCGAAGTCTCCCTTCCCTTTCTCTTATCTATATACATACTACTCCCTCCAAAAGAGTGAGGCTTGTCTTTAGGCAGCCTTACTCCATTGTTAGAGCCATAAAAAAAAACTGACTTTTCTAGGCGCCTAGCATTTCACTCTTCTAGGTCGCCGCGCCTGGAATTGCACTCTCCAGGTCGCAAGGTTTGGTGCCAAGGCACCACTATCTCCAAGGTACCGCCCCTTTCTCGCCCATAAAAACTGGGACTTTTCTAGGCGCCTAGCATTTCGCTCTTCTAGGTCGCCGCGCCTGGAATTGCACTCTCCAGGTCGCAAGGTTTGGTGCCAAGGAACCACTATCTCCAAGGTACCGCCCCTTTCTCGCCCATAAACACTGGGAATTTTCTAGGCGCCTAGCATTTCGCTCTTCTAGGTCGCCGAGCCTGGAATTGCACTCTCCAGGTCGAAAGGTTTGGTGCCAAGGAACCACTATCTCCAAGGCACTGCCCCTTTCTCGCCCATAAAAACTGGGACTTTTCTAGGCGCCTAGCATTTCACTCTACTAGGTCGCCGCGCCTGGAATTGCACTCTCCAGGTCGCAAGGTTTGGTGCCAAGGAACCACTATCTCCAAGGCACCGCCCCTTTCTCGCCCATAAAAAGGGACTTTTCTAGGTGCCTAGCATTTCGCTCTTCTAGGTCGCCGCGCCTGGAGTTGCACTTTCCAGGTCGCAAGGTTTGGTGCCAAGGAACCACTATCTCCAAGGCACCGCCCCTTTCTCGCCCATAAAAACTGGGACTTTTCTAGGCGCCTAGCATTTCGCTCATCTAGATCGCCGCGCTTGGAATTGCACTCTCCAGGTCGCAAGGTTTGGTGCCAAGGAACCACTATCTCCAAGGCACCGCCCCTTTCTCGCCCATAAAAACAGGGACTTTTCTAGGTGCCTAGCATTTCGCTCTTCTAGGTCGCCGCGCACAGGAATTGCACTCTCCAGTCGCAAGGTTTGGTGCCAAGGAACCACTATCTCCAAGGTACCGCCCCTTTCTTGCCCATAAACACTAAACACTGGGACTTTTCTAGGCGCCTAGCATTTCGCTCTTCTAGGTCGCCGAGCCTGGAATTGCACTCTCCAGGTCGCAAGGTTTGGTGCCAAGGAACCACTATCTCCAAGGCACTGCCCCTTTCTCGCCCATAAAAACAGGGACTTTTCTAGGCGCCTAGCATTTCTCTCTACTAGGTCGCCGCGCCTGGAATTGCACTCTCCAGGTCGCAAGGTTTGGTGCCAAGGAACCACTATCTCCAAGGCACCGCCTCTTTCTCGCCCATAAAAACTGGGAATTTTCTAGGCGCCTAGCATTTCGCTCTTCTAGGTCGCCGCGCCTGGAGTTGCACTTTCCAGGTCGCAAGGTTTGGTGCCAAGGAACCACTATCTCCAAGGCACCGCCCCTTTCTCGCCCATAAAAACTGGGACTTTTCTAGGCGCCTAGCATTTCTCTCTTCTAGGTCGCCGTGCCTGGAATTGCACTCTCCAGGTCGCAAGGTTTGGTGCCAAGGAACCACTCCCTCCAAGGCACCGCCCCTTTCTCGCCCATAAAAACTGGGACTTTTCTAGGCGCCTAGCATTTCGCTCTTCTAGGTCGCCGCGCCTGGAATTGCACTCTCCAGGTCGCAAGGTTTGGTGCCAAGGAACCACTATCTCCAAGGCACCGCCCCTTTCTCGCCCATAAAAGCGGGACTTTTCTAGGCGCCTAGCATTTCGCTCTTCTAGGTCGCCGCGCACCGGAATTGCACTCTTCCAGGGTCGCAAGGTTTGGTGCCAAGGAACCACTATCTCCAAGGCACCACCCCTTTCTCGCAGTTTGAGCGATTCATCTTTATCTTCAAGCTTTAGCGGCAACCTCTTGACCGCCATCTTCAAGCTTTAGCGGCAACTTCTTGGCCGCCATCTTCAAGCTTTAGCGGCAACCTCGTCGCCATCTTTAAGCTTTAGCGGCAACCTCTTGGCCGCCATCTTCAAGCTTTAGCGGCAACCTCTTGGCCGCCATCTTCAAGATTTAGCAGCAACCTCTTGACCGCCATCTTCAAGCTTTAGCCTCTTCTAGCGTCGATTCATGCAACAATCAATAAAGAAGAAAATCATCAGCATTTCCCAAGTAATCAATTTCGCGACAATCGTGATAAGAGTACTTCCCGCCATTATTTTTATAATATATACAAATTTACATGCCACCAGATCAACAAATTTTACATAACTTTCCCCTCATCAGCGACAATCACTACAAGAAAGAGGCTTATTTACGGCGGTTAAAATCCGCCGTAAATAATACGCGCCCCGCCGTATATAGTATTTACGGCGGTCTAGCCGCCGTAAATAGATCCCCGTATAAATCATCGCCGTATATACTATATACGACGGGAACTTGGCACTTTCGCTGACTGAGGCAATGCCCTAATGAAAATTTTTAATAAAGAAGTAAATCCCTTATCTGGTCACTCGATAATTAGCCTTCCAAAGTGCATAAGTTCTACAATAAATGAGAGTACCGTAAACTTATCACACCCTTCCCACAAGGCTTGATCAAGATCTCTCAAAAGTCTAAGAAACTTTGCGGTGGATGCATCCGATTGTACGATTTCTTCAATTCCCTGGCCGGTTACTATCCCAAGCATACCCATCCCTTCATGTACCATTCGCCTCATACAATCTTGCACGCCCAATTCAATTTCAATGCCATCTTCAGTTGTCCTATCATTATTATCATTCTTACGCGCCGAAATGTACTCTTCCCCGTGCCTAATCCAATTCTTGTAATCTTTTTGAAATCCCACTGCAATACAATGTGATCTCACGGTTGCACGGTCTTCTTGGTAACGATTTGCGCATTTTTTACAAGGACAATATATTTCTTCAACACCAACGAGACTTTTTGAGAATGCAAAATCGAGAAAGTTGTCAACCCTGCATAAATACTCATTTGAAATTCGATTATCCAAATCAATCCAACTTTTGTCCATATATGACTTGACTTGATATTTTTAACGTTAAAATACAACCTATATATAAGACCGAGAGACACAAATTTTAGAATAAAAATAAACTCATAAACAAACATAGTCTAAATATGTACAACTTTTGGCTCGATATAGATAATATACATTGTTGGAGCCTAGCCTATTAGTCGAATTTGGGCCCATGATATAGTATAACCCTATTACAACATTCATTCGTCTCTCTCACAAGCCCCCCCCTAATTGAGAAGCTAATTTAAGGAACTAGGTTGATGTGCAAAAGAATATGCACATGCAACAAAAGATTTGGAACTATTTTTAGGAACTAGATTGAAGTGCGCAACATTATTTTTTGAAGTGCGCAACACCAACATATGGACTAATAGATTGAGATTACTAGCACACTAGAGTTAAGGGAATTTACAAGGTTTGCCTTCAAACAAGAAGTCCACGACTAGGTATTGTCTATTTGTTGGAGGCAACTTAGTATCTTAGTCCACGAAATTCTATGACTACTAATCTTGTCGCTTGATAGTTAAGGGCAATGACCCCAATCCGCCGCTTTATAATTATAAGTACAAGTATGTGATTGGGGGATATATATAATTATATATATATGTCAAAATGCATTTAGTGCTGAAAGTTATCATTAGAATTTTACTTAGGGTCCTAAACTATAATACATTCCATATGAAGTCTACAACTAATATTTTGGTGCATATAAGGTCCTCAACCTAATGTAATGTTTAATATTTAACGAAACTCAACATTTCCCCTTATCTTTTCACAAGCTCAAGGGCACAAACGTCTTTAATCATCAACTAATTCTAAGAATTAGTTGATGTTTAAATTAACTTAAAATTATTGCTTAAAATACCTTTGTGTGTTGACAACTAAAAAAAGTAAGAAAATCATCTTGGGACGGAGGGAGTATATGTTTGCTGGGTTGTCCATGTACCTTTAGGGTTCCTAATTACAGTTGGGAAATGAAAGAACTCAATGTAGATAAAAGATTATACAATGATTATACTCATTTCATATTGTAAAATATAATAATAAGCCTATCTTTTGATAGTTTTCTCAACAACAATTCCACCTCGCTTTTTGTTTTTACAAATGATGCGTATGCTAAAAAGAACCTCTATATAATCCTCGTCATAGTCAACAACAACAACAACAACAACAACAACGATACTTAAAGAACACCACCAACAACAACAACAACAACAACAATAGCAACAAAGAACAACAAAGAACAACAAAGAACAAAAAAAACCTAGAAATTAAAAGTAAATCGAGAAAAGGGGAAGAAATGTATACCGATTGTTGTAGATCGAAGAAATCGCTGTACAATCACCGTCAATCGCCCGCCGGAGGAGAGAGAGAGAGAGAGAGAAATCGAAAAGATTTTCAATAATCCACCACACAAACACCAAGAACAACGAATTAAAACCAAAAATTAAAAGGCTATACCTGTTGATTTGTTCTTCACCGGCGGCGGTAGGAAAAAGGGTGGTCACCGGCGTCGATCGGCTTCGTGCCCTAGGTAGAGGAGAGAAAGAGAGAGAGACAGGGAGCCGAGAGAGTGCGCGAAATGAGTGTGGGAAATTTGGGTGTCCCGGTATTTTTATTGACATTTACGGCGGACGCGTATACCACCGCCGAAAAAAGTAACTATTTACGGCGGTTAATAATATACCGCCGTATATAATTTCAATCTCATATACGTATATACCAAATGTACGTACGTAACATATTTACGGCGGCTTACACCGCCGTATATAATAAACATATACGGCGGTTGTGTAAACCGCCAGTATATATATCTATATACGGCGGACGCGTTTCACCGCTTAAGTAAATGGCCGCCGTAAATAGTCCTATTTCTCGTAGTGAATCAAAATAACATTTTATAAGAAAAAGTAATACAACTTTTGCGATCTGCGACAACCAATCAAAAGAGAGCAGGGACAAGGTCGCGGCAACTTCATTGATAGAATCGCTTGAGATGGTCCACACTCCAAGCATTCCTCAGCACTTCTCCATCCGATTTTCGCAATCTATACGTCCCTTCTCTCACCACCTCTGATACCTGAAAGGGGCCTTCCCACTTTTCGTTCAACTTGGTGTACCCTGGTTTAGCTCCAGTTACCTCTGCACTCCACAATACCCAGTCTCCTACATTAAAAGATCTCTTGTTAACTCGCTTATCGTGCTGGGCTTTCATCCTTTGCTTGTAGTTGATCATCTTCATTCTCGCATGCATTCTCTTTTCATCAATCAAATCTAAATCATTGCACCACCTTTGTCCGTTTCTCGCCTCATCATAGTAAGCAACCCTATACGACGGCAATGCCATTTCGGCAGGCGCCATAGCCTCTGATCCATACGTAAGGGCAAAAGCGGTTTCCCCTTTGACCCTTTGACAGTAGTTCGCATGTACCATAAAGCTATAGGCAACTCCCCGAGCCATGCTCCGCCTCTCCCTTCAAGGTTTTTGCGCAAGGCGACAATGATCTGCTTGTTTGCCGCTTCTGCCTGGTGTAAGTACTCCAATTTGAGTTGTTAGTATTTTCGTTAGAAAATTAACGAAAGTTATAACATTCCTAACATTCCTAACAATTCCTAACATTTCTAACCAACTAAGGGTAGATTAGGGATTACTATTTTAAGATAAATCAAGAAAAGAATCTTAAAAAGCAAAAGAATGGTCAAAAACCCGAAATGGAAGTGGTTGACATTTTTCTCGGTTACTTATTTTGAATTTTATTCTTCCCGTCCAAAGCCTCGGAGCAAAGATTTAATGAACAAGGCACGCCTTCAAGACCATCCGCGCGGACAAGAATGTAATTTCAGAGTGCCTATAAATTGAGCCCTTCGCCACAATAAGTAAGGGAGACAACACATTTTCACAACCGCACCTTGGTGAAAATAGGGAGAAAATAGTGAGAATTCACTAGAATTGTCACTCTTTTCTTGATTATCTTCCCAAATCACCCCACTCACTCTCAAATTTAAACCCTAAACACATTCAAGCCTTGAATCCATTCAACACAAACTCAAAAGAAGATAGGTATAACCTCCCCTCTTCTTACCCTAAAATCTCTCATCCATGATGCATTTTCAAACTCCAAAATGTAGTTTGTTCATGCTTCTTGCTCACTAGATCCAAGAAGATCACCATGGAAGTTCATCTCCACTTGGTTGATCTTCTACAAGGATCAAAATTTCTCTTCAAAGTGTTCTTACTTACTTGCAAAAGCATTTTCAAAACCCTAAAAACCATTTTCATACAGTCAAATCTCATTTTCAAAGGATCAAAATTCCCGCTTTCAAGCAAAGAAGTTGCTTAGTCCTAATGTACCCAAAAGGATGGTTTCCGATATAGTTGGATTCACCACTAAAATGTCAATTTATCACTAATCAAAACCTAGAAGGAAATTGGGACAAGCATGGATGCAAAACCACCTTTTTAAATCATGTTTTCCTCTTCTTGAGAAGTTGTCTTTGTCCAGTAGCAATTTTTCATTTACGACCCCAGAGATCCATGGTCTAATTTTTTGGACACAGATAAACTTGGAATTTGGCGTAGATTTCCGTACATATTTTTACTTCTTATTTTTTTCGTGAGTAAAACTCCCTTTTTCAAATTTTCTTTTAAAAGGTCAGCCTTCCTCGTCTGCGGAAGTCCAGATTTCATATCTGAGATTTCCAGAAGGTTTTGGTCCCTCAAATTATCTCCAAAATGGAAAATTATTTTACATAAATCTTATTTGAGGTGTCTGGAACAACTTTAATTCTCTGAGTTTCCTCAGATTATGAATTTTTAAAGCCCTTAAATCCATTTCAAAGTCAAGGGTCCACTGCCTTTTTCATCCTGGCAGAATTGGTTTTCAACTTCAAAAAATTCTTTTAGTCTCAAAACTCAACCCAAAAATCATACCAAAAATCATGGGATTTGTGCAAAGTCTAATAGAGAATTCCCAATTTTTACTTTTCTCAGTTTCAATTTATTTTGGCCAAAGTAACACACACACACACACACACACAAATGATTTTAAAATGTTTGGAGGAAGACTCGTTTCACGAGGCCTTCCGGGTGAACACTAACGTCCTTCCTGGCGTGTAACGTGACCTCCGAACCCAAATCTCTAATCTCGGGCATTTTTCAAAGTTTTGGCCCTTAAAACAAAAAATGGCGTGGCGACTCCGTTTGATTTCAAAAAATCGGGCAGGACTTATCATCATAGTGGCGACTCTCCGCGGGGGAAAAAAATAAGCTTTATCTTAAAAAAAATGATATTTGGTATATTGGTAGAAACCATTAAACTTCCCGTTATCGCCCTCCTAACTTACGAGTCGGGGATAAATTGTGGTTTAACAATCCCACGTACCGGTATCATTGTTTTCAAAAAAAAAAGAAAAGCTTTTTGAGGGTCAAGCTTCCGTCCACATTTAAAATCATTTGTGGTGTGTGTTGGTTTTTCACATTTTCGTGTTGTTTTGGTCGCCTTAGAAAAGTCAAAATTTTGACCATCGGACCCGTTGACTCGAATTTTGAATTATGTGTTTATGTGCTTATGTGTGCATTTACTTTCAAAAAAAAAAAATTCAAAAAAGAATTTCAAAAAAAAAAAAGAATTTCAAGAAAAAAAAGGAGTTTCAAAAAAAAAAGAAAATTTTCAAAAAAAAAAAAAACCATGCATCATTCTTTTTAAGACACATGAAAAATTTCTATTTTACTCAGAAAAAGAAGATAGACTGCTTGCACACTACGCGCACGTGGCCTTACACTGCACACTACGTCCCTAACCCGGGGAAATCCCTGTCGCGGCCCGTTTTGTCTTATTACGCCTCTCGGTGCAAGCACGGGACTACCCAAACATCCCATGGAGCCTCGTGTCGACCATGCACTTGTCCGTGACACACTCTGTCCGAGACCCGATTGGTTTTTAGTCTGGTCTGTGTCATGCCCTGTCTGTGTATAGACCTTTCCTTTCAAGCCTTAGTCGGCATACCAAGTCAATATCTTTCGGGACCCTAATCAGTCGAAGTTCTGCCGGTTTTCCGTCATGGACTTTGACCAGATATTGACACGGCGCCTTGACTTTGACTCCTTGGCACAAATTATACACGACTCCCGGCCATGACACTTAGTCATCAAGGATTAATGATTATTCCATGCCTAATTACGGCCTAACTGACGACAAGTCAAGATCAATTGTGGACATTCATCAGTCCACATCATGTCGACTTTTTGTCGAGCCCCCGGCCATTATCTTTACTTTTGACGTCAGCTTTATCCGTCATTTACATCGAATGCTCGTTAAGACTCGATTACCCGCCAGACTTTTAGGATCGTTTTCTTTCGGTCGGTGGGACCCGCTTGCCTATAGGACCCTCGCCTGGCCGTCCACCTGGGAGGTCGAAATACGGGTGGAATACGAGGGGCTTATAGACGTAGTGACGGGGCCCAACGATCCGGGATCCAGAGTAGTTTGCGAAAAGAAGAGCAATCTTTTCCAACCGATTAGGTTAATAAAACATGTTTTAAGTAAACAAGAACAAATAACTGCATGTTGCATGAGCCCAAAGTCCAAACACCTACCTTCCTTCAATCCCTAAATCTCTGAACCTTCGTGCCTTTTCTCCCGCAGCTCCTCACAAAGGTTGGTTCCGGATACCGGGTCACCGTTTGATCAGTTGGGAAGAGTCAAGTGTGTCATCAGCTTCACCGTTTGTTCCGACTCCGGGTTTCAGAATGTCTGCATCGGCCGGTAATGATTGGGACAACGTCACTCCGTCCTCCAAAATCCCTCAGACAGACCAGCATTGGATCCAGTTGGTAGAACAGATGAGACTTCGACATGAGGCTCAAATTGACGACCTTCTAGGGGTTGTTGCAACTCATGGTTTGACTATCAGTCTCAATTCCAATGGCACTTTTACCGCAAAGAAGGAAGAAGGTTCTCCTCCCATTCTTAATCATCCTGGGTATATCAAGATGCCACCCCAAGATTCCTATGTCTCCACCGCAAGGACTCTGCCGTCGACTTACGAGCAAGCCTTGGCCCCCAAACAGCAATTGAGGGCCACCATTCCAGCGGCGGTCGGGGGACGAAACAGTTCGGCCTACCGTCAGTTGTCCCCTCTCAGAATGATACCGATCCCGCAAATATCAGCATGGGTAATGAAGATCGGGAAACAGTGGAGGAAATATGGTCAGCCATCAAAGCTCTTGAGGAACGCGGAAGCGGGCAAACAAGCCTGGATTGAAGAGGCCACACGCCACTTCGGGACATTAGCAATCTCCCAACCGGGGGCTCCCCTGAAGGACAAACATGTGCTGTTCCCAGGCTCTTAATACCTCTCATTATCCGTGGAAGTCCAACCATTCGCTTCCCGATGAGCCCAACAGCAGATCTCCCGGACCAGTTCAACTCAAAGTCATTCCAGGCTACCGCTCAGCGGAGGCCCCGAATCCACCACCGGCCGTAGATAACATTTGGTGGGATATACATGTGCCCGGCTGCCTTGAAAGGGACTATAGGAATCTGGATACACGAGGACCGTCCTCCTAAGAAGAAGAAAATTTCCTCCCAAAGAAAAATTGAAAGAGAGGTTCGAGGCTGGTGATACCAGTGTGGGTACGCTCGGGGAACCATCTGGGGGATTTGATTACTATATACTCTACTCCAGCCAGTCTTCCCCAAAGCAAACAGGGGAAGAAAGGCCGAGAGGCCTTGCCAGCAATAGGATTGAGACCTTCGGGCACCGTAGAATCTGCAGGTCTGGGTGATTTTACTGCCAATCAAAAGTCTAACCTGTCACGACCGATAGTAGGCACTATTTAATCACTTGTCGGGCACGTGGGGTTCGGGTGGTGGTATTTCATTTTATGTCTTTTATGCTATATGTTAAATTATGTGTTCAGTTATGTTTTAGCTAACTTATGTGAAGTTAGGATGAAACTGAATTTAATCTATTTATAAAGGGGTTAAAAGGAATAAATTATAAGTGTAAAAGGATTTTTTTTTATATTAGTGACACTTTAATAAATTAATTATATTTGGTTAAGGTGCTTTGGGGTAAAAAGAAGATAGTAAGAAGTTAGTTTTATTTCCTAGGATTCAAAGGGCTTTAGAGGAATTATTATTATTATTATTATTATTCCATGGAAAATTAATTGACAACTAAAGATCAGGATTGTTCTTTCTCCTTCTTACAAGCCATTTCCATGGAGAAGAAGTATCAAACCCTAACCTCCCTTTTCAAATAATTCAAGCCACTTCAATACTTCCTTGTTTTCAAAATAAATTGTGGATTTGGGTTCCTGGTGGAGAGGGGATCATTTCAAGCTACTCAATTAAATATTTCATGTTTCATCATTTAGGTAAGTTATTATGTTTTATGTCAAATAATTGTTCACATAATGATGTTATTTGATAATTGGTTTAAGGAAAAGATTTTGAGTGGTTAAAATCATGAGAATTGATTTTAAAAAGAGTTTTTGTAAAAGTTGGAACTGATTTGGGTGGAAATGAGAGACTTGGAATGAAAGAGTAATGGTGCAAGGTTTAAATGGTGTTCTTGTTTTGGAAAAAATGATTGCATGGATCAATGAGTTGTAAATTGGTTTTAAATGGATGGGGATAATGTTAGAATGGTTTAGGATATGAGTTAGAAGTGTTGGTACTGATTTTGTTACCTTTGGCCCTGTTTTGGAATGCTGGGAAACAGAGTAAAAGGGGTACAAATGGGTTATTTCTTGTTCTGCTGCTGTTCTGGTTTCTGGTGTCTGATTTTACTTGTGGCACGAGTCGTGACTCGAGGCACGAGTCGTGCCATCTTGGTCACTCGTGACCACGAGTCGTGAACCATGGGTCCAGTCGTTCTGAGTAGATGGAGGGAAAAGGCACGAGTCGTGCCATAGGGCACGAGTCGTGCCCTGAACTGAAAGTGTTGCTTCAACTTTAATGACTTGGAAACCTATTCAAACAAGAACCAACTTGAACACTCTTTAACTCAGATTAAAGTAGAACCTTTTAGCTTCACAATGATATCTTAGTTGGTCAAAATGGAGTAGTGAAAGTACATTAAATATTTGTGGTAAAATGCCTCACCACCTCGAATTGTACCTTCACCATATTGAATCCAAGTTGGTAAATTGAGTTGAGCTCGTATGGAAGTTACTGAATATTGTATATTGAGCAGGAAGGGATGATTGGATATATATATCATTTTACGTGTATTCAGATACATAGTTGGTGGTGGTGTTATATCCTTGAATGTATTATAAAAGTGTATGCATTATATGTTGCACTTTTGATGATTGTTACCATCTTATGATGTGTTTGATTAGGGTTCCCTACTTTGGAATCCTAAGTGATTTGATTCAAGGATTGTTTAGCCTTAGTGCTACTGTTTGATACTTGTTATCACTTGTATCATTGTGATATGTTCTGAGCGTATGGTTCCCTACTTTGGAATCATCGCAGATTGTAAGCAAGTATTAAGTATCTTGTGCTTTTAATTCAGAGTCCCGAGATGGTGCTTGAATTGGGCGTGTTACGGGACTATAATGGCACCGAGCCGAGTTCGTTATAGTCCGTACTGCAGTTCCCTGTTTGCCCACCATAGGCCATGGTTTGGGAGTAGTGAACTAGCTCGAGAAGTAGTCTAGTTGCACTATTTAGGATATGACTTTGTGTCATAGTCACTGGTTATTGTTGTGACTATTATGGGTTCCGGAACCGTCTCTTCAGTGAATGATCTTTGCTCGGATTGTGATATCCTTTTGAGGATTAAACCTTGGCTCAGTATCCTTATCAGTGTTACAGTATTTCACTTATGTGTTTATATGTATACCTTTCTTTATGTGGTTAAGAAAGTGATATACATGTCTATATATTGTGAATTGTTGTTATATGCTCTCTTATTGTGAATGCAGATCATATTATTGCATACATAATAGCTTACTGAGATTTTTCTCACCCCGTCCTTTTATTTCTTTCTTAGATAGAGGAGAACCTGGGACTAGACCACATTGAGCACGTGAGGTCGAAGAGTTGGGTTTATTTTGTTCAAGGTATGGTAGTTGGTTACATTATGTCAATGTAAACCTTGGGTAGTAACCTAAACTTGTTGTTGTACATATTTTGGAATTGTAATGCTTGTAAAATTATCGAAGAAGTGGAAACTAGGTTCCTTGGTTTGTAAAATAACTTGGTCTGTGGTTTGTAAATTAACTTAGTGTGTGGTTGTGAATGTTTATAAGTCGAATAGTTTGTTATTTAGAGTATTGTTTATTCACAGGTTTTCAAAATGAAAAGTTATAAAAGGGTCATGGTAAAATTTTTTAAAAAATTTAGTTAATGTGAGCGTGTTCCGAATGTGGGGCCAAGTAGGTCTGGTTCGGGCGCGACGGTTGGTATCGAGCCTTAGGTTTAGATAGTCTAGAGTGACTACGTGACTAGGGGGTAAAATGGATTGAGTGAGTGACGTGAATGTCTCTTGCAGTACCACATCCTTATGGCGAGGGACGAAGGTGATCAGACCAGACCCTTAGGCCGGAAATGTTAGAGAGGAGACCCGGAAATGTTTCAAGGCATGTTAGAAGCGGCTATGAAAGGCCATGAATGATCAAAGACATCAAGGAACAAGCAGGCACCAAGAGTTGGCTTGGAGCTTGGTCTTTGAAACCGAAACCTATTGGGTATGCGGGTGAACCGGATGTGTTAAAGGCTGAACGATGGATTGAGGCTATAGAGAAAATCTTTGATGTGTTGAGATGTACTGATGAGGAACGAGTTAGATTTGCGGCTTATAAGTTTTCAGGCATGGCGGAGCATTGGTGGAGAACCTTAAAAGCAAGTTGGGATGATGCTCATGTACCGTATAATTGGGAGAATTTCTTAAGAAAGTTTAAGGAGCACTTTATTCTGACGGTGGATCAAGACAAGAAGGAAATAGAATTTCTTAACCTGGAGCAAAATGTATTGACAGTTGCACAGTATGTGGCTAAGTATACGGAGTTAGCGAGGTATTGCACTCATTTAGTAGAAACTGAAGAGAAGAAGGCTATGAGGTTCGTAAGAGGCTTGAAGACTGTGATCCGTACTCAGTTAGTATCCCATAAATTTCAGAATTTTCAAGATGCCGTGGATCGTGCGTACCATGTGGAGCATGAGATTGAAGAGCATAAGCAGAAAACAGAAAGTAGGTACATGAAGGCTAGGAGGACAAAATAGATCCCACCCACCAGGTCGAGATAGTCGAGGAGGACAAGGATCGACATCACAATTTAGAGGGGCGCCATAAGGTTCATCTAGTGTTCGAAGACAAGGTGTTACTCCTGGGAATGTACCAAAGAAAGTTTGTGGTTATTATCAAAAGGAGGGGCATATTGAGGAAAACTGATGGAAGAAGCAGGGGTAAGTGTTTGAATTGCGGCCGGTTGGGACATTTTCAGAAAGATTGTCCGAAAGCAAAGAAACAACCATCCGGAAGTGGAGCCGAACACTCGTGCGAAACAAGATTCTTCGGGAAGGCCTA
Organism: Adenophora triphylla var. japonica; assembly: GCA_022495995.1. Taxonomy (NCBI): domain Eukaryota; kingdom Viridiplantae; phylum Streptophyta; class Magnoliopsida; order Asterales; family Campanulaceae; genus Adenophora; species Adenophora triphylla. The sequence continues at coordinate 173,341 of JAFEMH010005123.1, forward strand.
AGGTTCGAGTCGGGTCTTTGCGGTGAATCAACAACAAGCGGCAGATTCCTCCAACGTCATTGGAGGTATTATTTCTATAGCAAATAGAGCACGTGCACTAATAGACCCCAGGTTCATCTCATTCGTATGTGTCCATACATTTTGCATCGAAATTATCTATTCTGTGGACTTTATGCCTTATGTGCTAGAAGTGTCAACTCCAGATGGGAGAGTGTTTAGTAAGCGATGAAGTGTTACGTGGTTGTGATGTGCATATTTGTGATCATGTATTACCTGCTGACTTGGTAGTGTTACCTATACATGATTTTGATGTCATTTTGGGTATGGATTGGCTAAGTAAATATCATGCTTTAGTCGATTGCCATAAGAAGATTGTTACCTTTTCGGTTCCTAGCATGCCTATGTTTGTGTTTGAGGCTATTCCTTCGGTTGGAATATTCGTGTTATTTCTTACGTGAAAGCTAGGAAGTTGTTGCTTTGGGGTTGTACGGGGTTTTGGCTAGTGTTCTAGATACTACTAAGATGTTGCCTAACTCGGGGAGGTGCTGGTAGTTAAAGAGTTTCAGGATGTGTTTTCTTCGGAGTATGTGATGCCTCCTGATAGGGAGATAGAGTTTGGAATTGATTTGATTCCGGGAACAACTCCAATATCCAAGGCACCGTATAGAATGGCTCCACTGAATTAAAAGAGTTAAAGGCTCGATTGCAGGAATTGCTTGATCGGGGGATTTATCCGACCGAGTGTATCGCCGAGTAGAGAGCTCCGGTATTGTTTGTTAGAAAGAAAGATGGGTCGTTGAGGCTTTGTATTGATTATCGACAGTTGAATCAAGTGACGGTGATGAACAAATATCCTCTACCTCATATTGATGACCTATTTGATCAACTCCAAGGTGCAACGGTTTTCTCAAAGCTTGATTTAGAAGCGGGTATCATCAAATGAAGGTTCGTCGGAGGATGTTCCTAAGACAGCTTTCCGTACTCGAGGTATGGTCATTGAATTCCTTGTCATGCCTTTTGGTTAAACGAATGCTCAAGTGTTTTCATGGACTTGATGAATCGAGTTTTTAAACCTTATCTTGATACCTTCGTTGTTGTGTTTATTGATGACATTCTCGTCTATTCTAAGTCCCGAGAGGAGCATGAACAACACTTGAGAATGGTTTTAACGGTACTTCGGGAGAAGCAGTTGTTTGCTAAATTCAGTAAGTGTGCTTTTTGGCTTGAAGAGGTGTCATTTCTGGGTCATGTGATTTCAAAGGGGGGAATTTCAGTTGATCCTTCTAAGATTGAAGCTGTGACTAGTTGGAAAAGGCCGGAATCAGTTACCGAGATTCGGAGTTTTCTAGGGTTGGCCGGTTACTATAGGAGATTCATAAAAGGGTTCTCGAAGATTGCTACTCCATTGACTCAGTTGACTCGGAAGAATATACCGTTTGTATGGAATGAAAAGTGTCAAAAGGGTTTTGAGGAGTTGAAGAAGAGATTAACCTCCCTTTTTGTCTGGTATTGCCAAATGGAAATGATGGATTGGTTATTTCTTGTGACGCTTGAAGAAGGATTGGGATGTGTGTTAATGCAAAATGGGAAGGTTATTGCTTATGCCTCTAGGAAGCCGACCTCGTGTGAACGAATTACCCGAGCTCATGATATGGAGCTTGCCGCTATTGTATTCGCATTGCACAAATGGAAACACACCTTTATGGAGCTAAGATTTGAAGTCTTTCACGGATCATAAAAGTTTGAAGTACCTTTTCTCAACGAGGACTTGAATAATAGGCAACGGAGATGGATGGAGTTATTGAAGGATTACGAGTTGTACTATTTCCTATCATCCCGGGTAAGCAAATGTGCGTGGCGGATGCTATGAGTGCAGGAAAAACTTATGTAGAGCGTCATTGATGGTTCGAGAGTGGAAAATGTTAGAGGATGCTCGTGATTGGTGTCCCCGAGAATCAAAACATGGAGCTATCTTTGCTAATATTGAGCTCTTGCCAAGCTTGATTCAATAAATAAAGGAGGTTCAAAAAGGATGATGTAGAGTTAAAGAAAGTGATAGATCAAGTTGTGGATGGGAAATTTAAGGAGTTCTCCACTTAGTCCCGAGGGAGTGTTGACATTTAAAAGCCGAATCTAACTGTGTACCAAATGTTGATGAAGTAAAAGCAACAATTTCTAGATGAAGGCCATAAGTCTAAAGTATACCATTCATCCCAGGAGTACTAAAATGTATCAAAATTTGAAGCAACATTTTTGGTGGAACAACATGAAGAGGGAAATAAGCGGATTACATGTGGTCAAAGTGTTTGACGATGTCAACAAGTGAAAGCGGAACATCAAAGACCCATCAATTACTGTCACGCAAAACATTAGAGGATTCGGAGTGGAAATGGGAGCATATTACTCGTGGATTTTGTTTTACGGGATTGCCTCGGACTAGTCATAAGCATGATGCCGTGTGGGTGATGGTTGATGGATTGACCAAGTCCGCTCATTTCTTACCTATTGATATTAGTTATTCGAATGGAAAGACTTCTGCAAAGTTGTAGTGTTGAGAGATAGTCGCCGTTGCGTGGGGTGCCAAGTTCTAAGTATATTGTATCAGAATCGTGGGATCCTAGATTTCATTTCTAGATTTTGGCAAGCGTTACAAAGCTTTGGGGTCGAATTGAGATTTAGTACAGCCTTCCATCCTCGACCGATGGCCAATCGTAGGACAATCTCAAATTCTCGAAGATCGCCGTTGCGCTCTAATCTGGGCCCTGACTTCGCAGATTCTCGGGATGCTTTTTGGCTCTTGGTTTAGTTTTCTTATAACAACAGCTATCAATCAAGCACCTGAATCGGCACCTTGCGAAGCGTCAGGACGGAGGAAACAGCAGGATCTCCAACTTGTCGGGATGAAGTTTCTGGGAGGCTAAGATTTGGGGTCTCGATATGGTTCTCGGATTCATTGAGAAAGCAAGAGACCTCAGGAGCGATTGAAGACAAATCCCCCAGAGCAGAGATAAAAGTTATGCGGATCATCGAAGGCGAGACCTTGAGTTTCAAATTGGTGATTTAGTATTTTTATGCGGGTCTCGCCAAAAAGTGGGAATAGAAAGAGGTACTGCAAGAAAGGTAAATTAGCTCCAAGGTTTGTTTGGCCTTTTGAGATTTTAGAAAGAGTAGGGAATTTGGCGGGATCACTGTGCTTTACCTTCATCACTAAAGATGTATAAAGCGTATTTCACGTTTCAATGTTGCATGAAGTATGTTTATGATCCTTCTCATGTATTACCGCTAATTCCCGAGGATATAGAGCGAAATATGTCTCATGTAGAAAAGCCTATTCTAATTATGGATACCAAGGTACAAGAGTCGAGAAATAAGAAAGCATTCCTCTCGTGAGAGTAGTTTGGAGAAATCATGATGTGGAAGAGTCTACTTGGGAGCTCCTGGAAGTAGACGGAGCTGGAAATATCCATTGGTCGTTTGATATTTGTGGTAAGTAAGCAAAATTCGGGGCACAATTTTCTTTAAGGGGGAGTGAATGTCGCGACCCGATAGTAGGCACTATTTAATCACTATTTCTAGCACGTGGGGTTCCTAGTGGTGGTATTTCATTTTATGTCTTTTATGCTATATGTTAAATTATGTGTTCGCTATGTTCTTAGCTAACTTATGTGAAGTTAGGATGAAACTCGAATTTAATCTATTTATAAAGGGGTTAAAAGGAATAAATTATAAGTGTAAAAGGATTTTTTTATATAATTTGAGACTTTAATAAATTAATTATATTTGGTTAAGGTGCTTCAGGGTAAAAAGAAGACAAGAAGTAGTTAGTTTTATTTCCTAGGATTCAAAGGG